>JASDQU011443458.1:5688-23226 GCA_032191745.1 Picea mariana | reverse complement strand
TTAGATTTGATGTCGCATGTCCACCTTCACATCGGCAACTCTCATCGCTTCCGGGACTTCGACCTTCGGCGATTTCAAATCTCAACAACCACAAACCTCTGGAGTGTCGGATCCTCTGACACCTATCCTCCTTGATCCGACAATTGTCCAACGATGTGAATCTTCATCCTCCATGCGTCCCTTCACAAATTAATGACCCGCGTTCTTCCTTTGGGATCAACGACCCTTAATCATTTCGGCTTTCGGCGCTTCAGGATATTCCGAAACACTACTTCACAAAAACCCCGGAGTACGATCCTCTGAAGTTCACGATCTAGTGACACCTGTCCTCTTCCAAATTGATGACTATTGTTCCCTTCGACTGTTCGGGCTTCGACGATGTCAAACCCTTCTCCTTCGCGTTCTCCCAGAGTTCACGATCTCTCGCCATGTGCTCTCTTGGATCTAATGGTCCAACTTCTCTTCAACTCTTTGGGCTTCGACAATCTCAGTTCTCAACTGAAACCTCACCACAACTTGCTTGGAGCTTGAGATCTGTTGAAAATTTTCCCTTTGCAGATCGACAGCTCTCGACTCTTCAGTTGTTCGAGATTCGATTGTTTCAATTCTCAAACTGTACGCTCGTTCCTCCCGGAGCATCTTCCCTCGAACTTGATGGATTTCTACCACGTGTCCTCCCAGATGATGGACGATTCCAAATGTCTTCAGGACTTTTAGCAAGTCCTCTCTTTGTGTGTGTGTGCACAGTATTAAGGCTCGTGCACCTCCATCTAGATCCAACAATTGTTGATCCTCTGCACTTTGATCGAACAGATGGGATATGTTCTTCTCCTCTGTTCTTCTCCTCTATGCTTCTCCTGTTCGTTGGACGTTGATCTAACGGTCCAGGCTCCTCCCCACAACCGATTAGATGGTTGTTGTCACTCCTTCTGAGCTTTTGATTTCTTCCGACTTGGAAGATTTCATTAGTCTTCAAAGGTTTTCGACCTTCAAACTTTCTCTCGCGAACACGACTATCTTGGGTCTCGCTTACGCTCTTTCAAGCGTTATCTCTTCTGATCTTTTGGACTTAGAATAAGTTCGTCCCCTACGCACTCTTTGCGTTATCTCTTTTGAGCTTGTCTCCTTTGAAGGTTTCGATCTCCCATGCACTCCTTGTGTTTCTGGGATTTTGTCAAACTCAGATCTGAAGGATTTCTTGGAAAGAAATTCTTCTCGCCCTCCTGGCGTTCTCCTTGCTTGATGCACACCTTGCAGAGCTGCTTCTTACAAAGTATTCAATAACTTTGTTTCTTCATGAACTCAACAGAGAGTTCCCTTAGTGCACACTTGCACCTGCTCGATGCCTGCCTGGCAGAGCTTTACAGAGTTCTCAGTAACTCTGGTTCTCTCTGAAATCAGTAAAGAGTTCTTCCGGTGCACTCCTTCCACTTCTACTGATGAAGGTTCAATTGTATCTCTCTTGACCTTTTCCTTGAGGTTAACTCACCTCTGTCAATGCACTCCTTGCGGACTGTGTGCACTCCTTGCACTCGGAAACTCTAAGACGAGAACAATTGAAACTCATACAATACTTCACTAGTTCATACATTCAAACATGAATGACATATAAAATCATAACAATGAATACAAATACATAAACACACCATATGCAGGAAAAAATGTTTTCTATTATCTATGTGTGTCTATACAGATGTTTACAAAAACTAGACTGCAACAGAGTCCTAGTTCTCTCAATCTCTCTCTCAGAACTATTCTACCTCCTAAGTCTCCTAAGACTCTCTACCCGAGATCTCTCTCTCAAGTCTCCTAATTACAAAAGAGGGCTTTACCATCTTATCCTCTTCACCGCCTTAGTGCCATCATTGTCTCAGTTATGACACCATACCTCTACGACTACATTCCATAAATGAATGTCCAGACCTGACTATGATCTGGAATTGCTACAGGTGACCATTTAAGGTAACCCTATCCACTACCTGTACAAAGGTATGGCTTGGCTCTTACAGCCTTACAACACGAAAATCCATATTGAATCATATTTCAAATTTTAAAAAATTGGAGGGTTGGTGCCTCTCCCTTTCTCCATTGCGCATCTGTGTGTTGATGTAATGATCCCAAGCCAATTCTTTTGCTTGAAACCACTAACTATCTCTATTGTGTATGATGTGCAGGTGACTTATTGAGTTATCTAGTTATTAAGTGTGTTCATACAAGATTCGCTCAACACATGAAAGATCACAATATATTCAAGATATAGAAACACAAGGAAAGATCTGACCTTTTATTAAGAAGCATGGGACCAATACAATAGATGGCAGATCTGGAATAATCCTCAGATGGCCCAATACATAAGAAATACAGGCTGCTACAAAATGCTCTGGCGATACAAAATAAGCCTCCAAAGGCTGGATGAGAGATGAAGACTGATACAAGTAGATCTGAATGTCGATTCCTCAAGCTGGAAGATGCCACGCTCCACTAGAAGACTGAAAAACCTCAATAACTTGGCCCAACTGCAAGAAGACTCCAAATGAGCCCAAACTCTGCTAACTGATAGATCTGGGTGATAGGAACACCCCCTTGAAATCTCAAGCTGGATGACCAAGGCAAACTCCTCCAAACTCTCAATCTTCTACTGAAGTTGCGCCCTCCTGGCTGCCTGGAACCCTAGGTAATTCGGCCTTAATGAGAAAACCATCCAAATGCCCTGAAACTCCCCAAGAATGTAGATCGGGCTATGAAAACCCTGTAGGAGAAGTTTCAGACTCAGATTCCCAGTGAAGCTCTCTAGATCTGAGATTTATTGAATCATAGGACATCCCCTTTGTCTCCAAGACGTCCCAATCTGAAGCTAAATATCTGATGGTGATAACTCTCCAGAAAAACCCTCAAAATGATGGTTGTGCCCTTGTAAATAAAACCCAAGTGACGGAATGGCCACAGGCTCTCCTGATAAGCTGGATTGAACCCTTCTCTAGGTGATGGTGCGCCCTTGCTGGAAACTCAAGAACAGTACGGCCTGCTATCTTCTGAAGCGCTAGATGGAAATATGCTGAGTATAGAATGGTGTGGAGGAGTCTTTCATCCCTGAGACCAAGTTGTGGAACAAGGTGAGTGGATCTTTCACCACTGAGTTTCTCACAAGGGTTTGTACAGCAAAACCCCCAAATTGTATGCCCAAGAGCAATAACAAGCAATATACCAAATCCAGAATGTATAATAGGTGTGCCCTAGCCTTCTATTTATACTTTTTCCTTCTATTCCTCTGTTGATTTAGATTAACTCCCAGGGTTAACTTCTATTCTTTTATTGAGTTATCTTTATTTCTTTTAACTCTTTTTCTTCAAGTCAACTTAAGAATATAACCTTAGTCTAGTTGACTTTCCCCTTTAGTGTGAGACTATGACCTAGTGGGGATGCCCGGGCTATTGGGTCTCCTCAACACCTCTTTATCAAGAGGTGGGGGACATTACAGTCTCCCCTGCTTGAAATTGCTTGTCCTCAAGCAATTCCAAACCTGTTTCTCTCACCATGTGCTCCTTTTCCCAGGTGGCATCCTCAATGGGTAAATCCTTCCATCTGATCAGGTACTCCTTGATGCTTCGGTTTCTGAGCCTCTTCTCTCAAACTTCTAATACCTCCTCCGAAATCAAAACAAGTTGTCCCTCCTCATCCATGGGGGGTAATACCTCAATGGGTCTGATGTGTTGGCCGAGGGCTTTCTTAAGGCATGAGACATGCAAGACGTTGTGTATTTTGTTGCCCTGGGGAAGCTCCAGCTCGTAAGCTATGGCCCCTATCTTCCTGCTGACTTTGTAGGGTCCAAAGAAATGTGGCTATAATTTGTCTGCTCCGCTCCTTTTGATGGACGCCTGTCTATATGGTTGGAGCCTTAGGTAGACCAGGTCACCAACCTCAAAAGTACGATCAACTCTGTGCTTTTCTGCTTGGACCTTTTGTTGGTTTTGTGCTTTCTGTAGATGATCCTTCAGCTCCCTAAGGATGTCCTAGCTCTGTTGTATCCAATCTTGTACCATAGGTGCCCTGTTGTCACTGAAAGCAATCTCTCCAAAAGATAAAGGGTTGTAACCATACAAGGCCCTAAATGGTGAAATGCCTATGGACATATGTTGGGTAGTGTTGTAGCAGTACTCTCCTAAATGCAACCATCTGGCCCATGCTTTCTGTTGTCCTGCCACATAATTTCTGAGGTAGCCTTCCACCCACTTGTTGACTATCTCTGTATGTTCATCCGTCTGAGGGTGATAGCTGGTGCTAGGGGTCAAAGCCGTAACAACCAACCTGAATAATTCCTGCCAAAATGTACTCATGAACCTGCTATGCCTGTCGCTGACAATGGTCTTTGGGAGGCCGTGCAACCTGAAGATCTCCCTAAAGAATAGTTTGGCCACCTGTGCGGCACTGAAGTCAATAGCTATGGTGAAGAAGTGTGTGAACTTTTTCAACCTGTCCACTACTACAAAAATGTAGTCCTTCCCTTGTGTCTTTGGCAACTCGGTGATGAAATCCATGGATATGCTCTCCCATTTGTGCTCCGGAATGGGTAAGGGTTGTAGTAGTCCCGTCGGATGCGTGTGCTCATCTTTGTTCTCCTAACATGTAGTACACTCCTTAACGTGCTTAATCACGTCCTCCTTGAGGCCCTTCCATGAGAACCTTTCTCTCACTTGCTTGTATGTCTTGCTGATCCCCTGATGTGCTACCATTGGTGAGTCATGGTATGCTTGCAATATCTTAGCCTTGAAGGCCGATTCAGGAACCAAAAAGATTCGGTCCTTATAGTAAATGAGGTCATTCATAACCTTGAAGTTTTCATCTTGTACCTGCCCATCCAATAGTTGGCATGCAAACTGATCCTTTGCATACTCCATCACCAGATGGTCTTTCCAGTCAACTGATACCCCGGTCATGGCAAAGATGGATGGCCTCCTGGATAACACATCAGCCACCACATTGTTCTTCCCTTTGACAAATTCAATGTCAAAATCGTAGGTCTGTATTCTGCTTACCCATTTCTGCTGCCTCTCATTCAAATCCTTCTGCTCCAATAGATATTTGAGACTGTTATGATCTGACTTGACCACAAACCGGGCACCAACCAAGTATTGTCGGAATTTGGCTAGTGCATGCATGATAGCCAGCATTTCTTTGTCATAAATGTTGTAGAGTAGCTTGGGACCCCTGAGTTTTCGACTCTCATAGGCAAGAGGGTGCCTCTTCTGCATCAGTACGGCCCCTATTCCTTCCCYGGAGGCATCACACTCCAAGGTAAAAGGAAGGTTKAAATCTAGAAGGGCTAAGACTGGGCACATACTTATCACTTCCTTCATCTTATCCATCGGTATTTGAGCCTCCTCGTCCCATTTGAAGGCTCCTTTCTTAGTCAAATCGGTCAAAGGTGCACACAGMTGAAAAAATCCTTTGACAAACTTCTTGTAATACGTGCACATGCCCAGAAATCCTCTCAATTATGTGAGTGTCTTAGGAGTAGGCCATTCCATGATGGCTTGTATTTTCTCCKGATGTACCTGTACCCCCTTTGCCCCTATAATGTGTCCTAAATAGAGGACCTCTGTCATTCGAAACTCGCATTTGGACTCCTTAGCATACAATGACTGTTCCTCCATGATTGACAAAATCTGATCCACGTGCCTTAGATGCTCCTCCCACGTCTTGTTGTAGATAAGCAAGTCATCAAAAACCACCAACAGGTACTTCCTCAGCTGCTTGTTGAACACATGGTTCATACATGATTGGAACGTAGCAGGGGAGTTGGTTAAGCCAAAGGGCATCACCAAAAACTCATAATGGCCGTAATGACATCTAAAAGTTGTTTTTGAGATGTCTTCCTCCCTCATCTTGATCTAATGATAACCAGAACAAAGATCAATCTTAGTGAAGTAGATGGCCCCATGCAATTCGTCCAACAATTCATCAATCCTTGGTATCAGATACCTGTTTTTGATGGTCTTTTTATTCAAGGCCCTGAAGTCAATGCACATCCTCATAGTGCCATCTTTCTTCTTCACCAACACTACTGAAGAAGCAAAAGGGATACTACTGGGCCTGATGTGCCCCATGTCCAGAAGTTCCTTGATGGCCTTCTCTATCTCATCTTTGTATTTCTTGGGATGTCTGTATGGTGTGGTAGTAACTGGTTTGGCCCCTTCCTCTAGCTAAATGATGTGCTCAAACCCCCTATCTAGTGGTACCCCTGGAGGAATAGGCCCAAGCACCTTGTGGTGCCTGTCAAGGATTTCTTTGATCTCTGGAGTGTAGTGAACCTTGCCCTGTTCATCCATGTGTGTCACAATCCTGCATTCGGTTGCGTTTACTATCTCATCTCTCCAGAAGATGGCCTCCATCCTCTTAGCCGTGACTACCTTTGCATCATTCCATGTCATGCCCCGAAGCACTACCTTTCGTCCACCCTCCTCTGTGAATGACATTTCCATAGTTTTGTAGTTGGTGGTGATAGGCCCCAATGTGCTGAGCCACTGAACCCCTAGGATGATGTTGGTATCCGAAAGGTCCATGACATAGACATCATGTATCAGCTCATGCCTACCCAAGGTAAGCTTCATGCCCGGAATGTATCTGTCGCAGGGCATAGTGCCTCCACCTGCTACCTCCACCTTGAATCCTTCAAATTCTACTGTGGGTATGTGCCTCCTTTTCAATAATGTTGAGTCAATGAAGTTGTGGGAAGCTCCTCCATCAATCAAAACCAAAACCCTCTGTCCCTGCAAGACCCCCCTCATTCGGAAGGTGTTATACTTGGGCACTCCACTGATAGATGCCAAAGTGGCCATATTGTCCTGTCCTGTGATCTGCTCCTCTTCTGTCTCAGTGGCTTCGGCCTCCATGTTCTGAATCTGGCCGATCTCCTCTTCCTCCTCATTGTCTGAAGTGACCTCAATGTAGTGTACTTGACCATGGTCCATGCATTTGTGTGTTGGGTTCCATAGTTCTTTGCAAGTGAAGCAAAGTTGCTTCCTTCTCAACTCCCTCCTGGTGTTTTCATCCACTCTGCCATGGCCCTTGTCAAAACTCCTTGGGTCACGTCCTCCTGGGTTCATTGGAGGCCTTTGATCTCTTCCACCATTGTTAAGAGGTGGTCTGGGTATGAATTTTGGTTTAGTAGCTGGTCCCAAATCCCTCGTCTTCCAGATAGCCTCCTATAGGTTGGTAGGCTTGAAAGCCTTTACCCAACCCTTCAAGGGTTCCATCAACCCCTCAGTGAAGAGCATCATGAGTCTGGTTGGCGAAATGTCTTGCACCATTATTGCCAACCTATGAAATTCCTCAATATACATATCAGTTGTGCCAGTTTGTTTTAGTTGTGTGAGTTCCCGGAAGTGTAGCTCAGGATCCCCTTGATCAAACCTATCCATGAGTCTCTGAGTAAATTCTGGGTAGGATACTATTTGATTGTGGCCTAATGTGGTGAGTCCATGATACCACCAATCATGAGCCTTGCCCTCCAAGTACATAGTGGCGAACCTGATGGCTTCCATCTCTCTCATGGGGTTAAGCTAGAGGTAGGTATCTAGCTTTTGTACCCAAGCTTGTGTTATCATCTTGGTTGTACCATCAAAATATGGAATCTCTATCTTCCCTGCCTTTTGTTCAAACTCAAAACTGCCCCTGTGGTTCGGCCTAGGTTGATTTCTGAATCTGAGTTGGCAATACTAATCCAGGGTCATCTGTCTTTGGATCCTCATATCCAAACTGTAGTACTCCTTGGTACACCTCGTCATTTGTTCAACAAAGTCCTCCACTTGTTCCTGCTTCCCTTGCTCATCTGTGAATGTAGGCATGTATGGCCTAGGGTTAGCCCGGCTACCCAAATTTCGGCCTAGCTGTTCATCTGTGAACGTGGGCATGTATGGCCTAGGATTGACCCTGCTAGCCATCTGACCATGGGACGTGCCTCCTCCCAGACTTCCTTCGGATCTGGGGGCTTTCTCAGGGTTATATATGATCTCCTCATGGACTCCATCGGATCCACCAGCCTCCTTATTCCCATACGTATCAGGGTCCTTCCCTTGATGGGTCACTTGCATCAGAAGTTCAGTTATCCGGGATTGGTTATGGTTCATCTTCTGCAGGTTCTCGTTAACCTTCTTCAAAGTTTCAGAAATTTCGGCCTGTCCCCTTCTACTGGTTTCCTGGTACTCATCTAAGTGTTGGACCAACTTGCTTTCTGTGTGGTTTATGGTTTGCTGGAACTTATCAAATTCGACTGCTAAGAAGGCCAAGCCTTGAGGCTTATGGTCATCCCCTGACCCTTCCATTTCGGCTTCTGTTTCACTGTTGGGTTTCTTCCTCCGACCCATAAAGATTCCACTGTACCTCTGCATGCGTCGATCCCTCCACAGGTTTGGAGGATCGAAGCTCTGATACCACTGTAATGATCCCAAGCCAATTCTTTTGCTTGAAACCACTAACTATCTCTGTTGTGTATGATGTGCAGGTGACTTATTGAGTTATCCAGTTATTAAGTGTGTTCATACAAGATTCACCCAACACATCAAAGATCACAATATATTCAAGATATAGAAACACAAGCAAAGATCTGACCTTTTATTAAGAAGCATAGGACCAATACAATAGATAGCAGATCTGGAATACTCCTCAGATGGCCCAATAGATAAGAAATACGAGCTGCTACAAAATGCTCTGCCGATACAAAATAAGCCTCCAAAGTTTGGATGAGAGATGAGGATTGATACAAGTAGATCTGAATGTCGATTCTTTAAGCTGGAAGATGCCACGCTTCACTAGAAGACTGAAAACCCTCAATAACTCAGCCCAACTGCAAGAAGACTCCAAATGAGCCCAAACTCTGCCAACTGATAGATCTGGGTGATAGGAACACCCCCCTGAAATCTCAAGTTGAACAACCAAGGCAAACTCCTCCAAACTTTGAATCTTCTACTGAAGCTGTGCCCTCTTGGCTGCCTGGAACCCTAGGTAATTCGGCCCTGGTGAGAAAAGCCTCCAAATGCCCTGAAACTCCCCAAGAATGTAGATCGGGATATGAAAACCCTGTAGGAGAAGTTTTAGACTCAGATTCCCAATGAAGCTCTCTAGATATGAGATTTACTAAATCATAGGACGTCTCCTTTGTCTCCAAGACGTCCCAATCTGAAGCTAAATATCTGATGGTGATAACTCTCCAGAAAAACCCTCAAAATGATGGTTGTGCCCCTACAAATAAAAACCAAGTGACGGAATGGCCACAGGCTCTCCTGATAAGCTGGATCGAACCCTTCTCTAGGTGATGGTGCGCCCTTGCTGGAAACTCAAGAACAGTACGGCCTGCTATCTTCTGAAGCGCTAGCTCGAAATATGTTGAGTATAGAATGGTGTGGAGGAGTCTTTCATCCCCGAGACCAAGCTGTGGAACAAGGTGAGTGGATCTTTCACCACTGAGTTGCTCACAAGGGTTTGTACAACAAAACCCCCAAACTGTATGCTCAAGAGCAATAACAAGAAATATACCAAATCCAGAATATATAATAGGTGCGCCCCAACCTTCTATTTATACTTTTTCCTTCTATTCCTTTGTTGAGTTAGATTAACTCCCAGGGTTAACTTCTATTCTTTTATTGAGTTATCTTTATTCCTTTTAACTCTTTTTCTTCAAGTCAACTTAAGAATATAATCTTAGTCTAGTTGACTTTCCCCTTCAGTGTGAGACTATGACCTAGTGGGGATGCCCGGGCCACTGAGTCTCCTCAACACCTCTTTATCAAGAGGTGGGGGACATTACAGTTGATGTGCTGGCGCATTTGCTGAGGTGGAGCGATTCTCTTGCATCAGTTTGGGAGGAGGACAATCAGGCTCAGCACCACGTGGAAGCACACCAAGCAGAGGAGAACCCAACAACATAGCAGAACGATCCAAGCCAGCCCTATATATAGCTTTGGTTTTCTATGAATTGTAAATTTCTATTTTTATTAAATAGTTTTATAGCCATTTTCACATGGCAAAATTGTAGCCTAAACAGAACAATGGTCAAATCTCGTACTGGCACAGAAAGACTTTTTTGTTTCCACAACAATAGCAAAGGTGTCGCACCCTGTTGTCTGTATCTTTTTGGAACTCTGACAGTTTTTTATATTATATAAAAATACCAATTTCTGTTAAAAAAAACATTTTTCCTTTCTTAAGCTCCAATAGACCAATTCTCGGCTTAGTGGATGTTAATCATCATCATATAAAGTAATTGAAAGTTTAAAAAAATCTTAGTGTTTTCTACATCTTAGTATGAGGGAGATGTGTAATTTCTAAATGCTTAACATGAAGTTGACACATTGCATTTGAAAACAATATTAATAACAAAAAAATATTATAAATAAAATATTTCAGTGTCCACATTAAGTAAAATATTTCAATATCAAATCTCTCTATAAAACAGTGAAAAGTATAAATTATAATTAAAACATTTTAATGGTGTGTTGGTGAGTATAAGGGAAGCCTGCAATTCCTTCAATACTCAACTTCTAACCAATATTTCAACTTTCAAATAAAATTTATGCTAAACATAAACTTTTCTAATAAATTTTTAAAACGTAAATATTTTTTACAATTATAAATAAAATTGTAATAACATAATTATTAACATCTAATGTGCATACTAAAAGAGTTAAAAGATACATAATTTTTTATACCCGAAGAGTTAAAAGATATATAACATGGAGAACACATTACATGGATCTCCCCAAAGTCGAATCCTTGAACGGAACTGCCTCCTACTTCGAGTGTCTTCCGTTCTTTGTGATGCCTATGACAAAAGAATTGAATTCTTCTATCATAACACTTCCCACTTCATCGTCTTGTTTGTCCTTAGTGGAGTATTCAGACTTCATTGTCTCGTTCGTTGTTTGCTCTTCAACTTCATCTCTAATGGACTGATCTTGGACACTGAGATCAAGACTGGAGTCAGAGTCTGCAGAGGGATTCTTCTTGCCAAAAAAGGTAGAGTTGATTTCCACATCCATAGGGAAGCACGCTAAACTTAGCACCACGTTGGGAGAATGTATCTTTGATTTCCACAGACTAGTGCAAGTTGTAGCAGCAAGCCTCTTAGCTCGACCCTGCAAGTTCATAATGACACGCTACTTGAAATCTTTAGACCGAAATGATATATTAATTAGTGATGGGAGCTACTATATTCACAAACATTGCAGCTATGAAGATTCTTTTTCTCATGTTGATCAGATCTCTCCTCATTTACATAAGATACTAACTGAGCATTATGTTTTGAAATTTTGGTTTTGGGGCGTTGGTTAAATGTTTTATTTTTTGGGTTTTTTTGTCGGAATCTGGTGATGTAAATTTGGACAAAATCGCTATTTTATGTTGTTTAAATTGTATTTATGAATGCATAAATAGATTCAGTGTTCTGAAAAACCCTGGGGCACTCAGATTATATAAATTTAGCCACTCAAATCTGCAGATCCAACCATTCATCACCAGATTTCAGGCAAAATCAAACAGAAAAAATTACCAAAAAACCACCAAAAAATAGAATGTTTAAAGTACTGCTTTGGCAAACATTAAAAAGGAAAATGGATAGGATTCGACTTCAAAGTTCAAACAATCCAAAAGATATTTTAGACGGAAAAAATGCATTCATACAACCTTAAAGTAAGGACAGTCCCGTCCCTACCCAACTTCGTAGATCAACTATCACAAGCCAATCAGATTGTTGAAGTTAAGTTTGACATAATTTAATTGGTTCAAGATTTGAAATCCAACCCATCCCTCAAATTTGAGAGTTAGAATAATTTTATTTACAACCATTTTACATTTTATAGCTCTGTGTAATATTTTGTATTTTTCTCTAAAAACCTTTTTCAATTCTTTTCCTTTCACATCCTCTAAATCTATTCCTAATCAAAGACATATGCACATTTATATCACATTTATGAAGGATCAACCAATCAAAACTTTCACAATCTTCCATAAAAACATTTACAATAAGGTAAGCTTAAAGCATTTAAGCAAAGACTATGCCATGCAACACTTGTTACAATTAACGTTTATTCAAATTATCCCGTCTTTTATAAATCCTGTGTTAGGCAACGGAAGCAAAACATAGCATATATATATTCTCTCTGCTCCTTGCACATGCTTGCACTCACATTGTACCCCACCTCTATGGGTATGCTCACATATATAACATCTATCACTCAATTATACAAACTGATCATGAATAGATCACATAGTTACACRAGCAGTGCATAAATAGATTGCATGCATGTGCATTAACATAGTTGCATGCATGTGCATGTGGTCACATGAGGAAATTTTGGCATGTTTTCAACAATCTCCGCCTTGACAACAATTTACGTGATATATCATGCCCTTAATTAATTCATCACATTTTCTGCAAGCCAAGAGCAGCCAAACACCACCGTAGCTTCTCTAACAAAACTGGTTTCGTAAACATGTCTGCAAAATTCACTTTTGTATGGACCTTTTCCAAAGACACTCCACCTTCATCAACATGTCTTACAAAATGGTACTTAACAGAAATATTCTTCGTTTTACTGTGATAAGTTGGATTTCTAGCCAAATGAATAGCACTTTTGGCTATCACAAAATACTTTCACCTTGTCCTGCATCCTTCCAAACTCGCCCAATAAACCCTGTAACCAAATTGCCTCCTTGCATGCATGTGAAGCAACTATATACTCTGCCTCCGTAGTGGATAAAGCGACTACGTTTTGAAGCTTTGACATCCAACTAATAGGTCCTCCTGCAAGAGTAAAGACATATCCTGAAGTGGATCTCCTTTTGTCCAAGTCATCTGCAAAATCTGAATCTACATAACCACAAAATGAATCTATGGAATCATCATAGGTCTGAATAATTGCTTGTGCCTCTAAGATATCGAAGCACCCATTCACTACTTCCCAATGCTCTTTTCTTGGATTTGTCATGTATCCACTGACAACACCAACTGCATGTGAAATATCTGGTCTAGTACTCACCATCGCGTACATCAAACTTCCCACTACATTAGCATATGGTACATGAGACATATAATCCATTTCTTCGTCATTACTAGGACATAAACCTGAAGAAAGCTTGAAATGGGAAGTCATAGGGATCTGTACGGGTTTCACATTATTCATACTGAATCTCATAAGTATTTTCTCCACATACTTTTGTTGTGATAACCACAACTTACCATTTTTCCTATCAGTATGTATCCCCATGCCTAAGATTTTTTTTGTTGCTCCTAGATCCTTCATATCAAACACCCTAGCCAACTGAGCCTTTAACCTGTTGATTTTGACCATGCTCTTGTTTGCCACAAGCATATCGCCAACATATAACACCAAAATAATGAACATGTCATTTTCCAACTTTAAGTAAACACAATGATCATATTCACTCCTTGTAAAATTTAGGCTCACCATGAAGGAATCAAACTTCTTGTACCATTGCTTGGGAGATTGTCTCAAGCCATACAATGACTTCTTGAGTTTGCAAACAAACCTCTTATTGTGATCCTAAACAAACCCTTCTGGTTGTTCCATATATATATCCTCATCTAAATCTCCATGTAGAAATGTTGTTTTAACATCTAATTGCTCTAACTCAAGATCAAGTAAAGCAACTAGTGCTAACATAACACGAATTGAAACAAGTTTCACAACTTGTGAAAAGATCTCATGAAAATCAATAACTTCCTTTTGAGAATACCCTTTTGCTACCAGTCTTGCTTTATACCTTTCGACTTTATCATCAACACCCTTTTTCAGTTTGTCGACCCACTTGCAGCCGACAACCTTCCTGTCCTTTGAAAGTTCTACCAGGTCCCATGTTTTATTCCTTTCTAAAGCATCCATTTCTTTTTTCATAGATTTCTTCCATTGAGCACTTTCAGATACCTTAATTGCTTCTTGAAAACAACTAGGTTCTCCATCAATAGAAACTAAATCCACAGATGAAACATAATCGTCATACCTTGTAGGAGGATTCCTGACCCGTGAAGATCTCCTCAAAGATGGTTGAGGCATATCCTCAGTTTCCTGGATATTTTTTGCATCTACATCTTCTTCTTCTTCTTCTGGAACTTCTTCATGCTCCTGCCTTTCTGAAGATGGTTGAGTTTCCAACTGAATTTGTTGAACTTGCGGTACATGTTCTTGTCTCACTTCAACATCTACCAATTATGATTTTAAGAGTGAGGATTCATCAAATACTACATCTCTATTTATGATGAGTTTGTGGGTAGTAGGATCCCACAATCTGTACCCCTTAACTCCATCACCATAACCAACAAAGACATATTTATTTGATCTAGGATCTAACTTAGAACATTGATCTTTAGAAATAAGAGCATAAGCATCACAACAAAATATTCTCAGATTTGAAAAATCACACGAATAACCTGTCCATTCCTCTTCTGGAATCTTACAGTTTATTGTAGTTGATGGTGACCGATTTATCAGATAGCATGCTGTAAGAACTGCTTTTGCCCACAATTCCTGTTGCTTCTTCGCATTACTGAGCATGCTCCTTGTTGTCTCTAGAAGAGTCTTATTCATGCATTCAGCAACACCATTCTACTGAGGAGTATAAACTGTGGTTTTATGTCTTTCGATCCCAACTTCCTTGCAATAGTTCTCAAATTCCACAGATGTGAACTCACCTCCATTATCTGTCCTTAAACATTTGATTGACATGTCAATGCTCTTTTCAACCAAAGCCCTGAATTGGTAAAAAGTATTAAATACATCAAATTTCATTTTAAGTAAATAAACCCAAACCTTCCTAGAGTAATCATCTATAAATGTCACAAAATATGACGATCCTCCAAGAGAAACTGTAGGGAATGGTCCACAAACATCTGAATGAATGTAATCAAGGATACCTTTTCTTATATACCTTCTTGCTTTAAACTTTTGTCTACATTGTTTTCCAAAAACACAATAATTGCATAAATTCAAATTCGGAAACTTCAAACTTGGAAGTGACTTACGATCAACCAGTACCTTAAGCCCTTTCTCGCTCATATGACCCAACGTTGATGCCATAAACGAACAGAGTCACTTGCATCTTCAGATGCTACCATTGCTTGACTTACCTTTGTCCTTCCTTCAAGCTGATAAAGGTTCTCGATCCTCTTTGCCTTCATGACTACTAAGATGCCTTTGGACACCTTCGGTACTCCACCTTGAGTTATACACTTGTAACCAACAGAATCTACAACTCCCAAAGATATCAATTTCTTCCTTAGTTCGGGAACATGCTTTACATCTATTAATGTTCTTACATAACCATCATGCATTTTAAACCGGACGCTACCAACTCCAACAATTTTACAAGAAAAATGATTTGCCATAAAAACAACACCATCATCAATAGATTGGTAAGTTGAGAACCAATTTCTATGAAGACACATGTGGTTGGACGCACCAGAATCTAACAACCAATGCTGATGTTGATGTGAAACATCACAAGTAGACAATACCTCATCAACCATACCTGAACTGGAACCTGGACTTATTTCATTTACATTAGCTTCTTTTGATTCTTTTGTGGAGTCCTCCTTGGATGCGTTCTGTCTTTTCCAGCAATCCTTCTTGAGATGCCCAGATTTGCCACATAACTAACATTTCTGCTTACTCTTCTTGCCTCTTGACTTAGACCTTGATGTACCCCTCTGATTTTGCCCTCTTTCTATAGATTGACCTCTGACCACCATTGCTTCTACTGTTGAGGTTTCTTTGTCGGATGTTTTCCTTATCTCCTCAGACAACAAAGCTCCCAAAACAGTGTCATAATCAATGGCATCTTCTTTCATCCGCAAACTGTACAACTGCCTCTTCAAGAAGATTTTGTTTGACAAGTTCTTTGTCATATACAAACTCTCCAGTTTGGTCCACAAACCTGTTGTTGTTGTCTCTTCAGCGATGTTAAACAACACCTCATCTGCCAGACACAAACGAATAGTATTGAGGGCTCTTGCATCTAGATCCTCCCAGTCCTCGTCTGTCATGCTTGTCAGTTTCTTTGACTTTCCAGCCAAGGCCTTTTGCAATCCTTGTTGCACAAGCATATCTCGCATCCTGAGCTTCCATAGTGCGAAGCTATTCTTACCACTGAACTTTTCCACCTCAAACTCGGAACTCTGCACTTTCGCCATTAGCAGAAAAAACTCCAAAAAAACCATTGTTTATAAAACTGAGCCTCTTTATAAGAGAGAAAAAAAATAATCTTGTACTTCAAGATCGCTGCACCTTTAATGAAGGCCACCTACGATGATTAGAAATCGTTGCCCCTGATCCGATGATGTCGCACTTTGCACTATGTAGTGCTTGCGACAATGTCGCACTGTGTCTAATGTGGTTCCTGCGTCGATGTCGCACTGTGCACTATGCAGTGCCTGCGACCATGTCGCACTATGCACTATGCAGTGCCTGCGACGATTCCAAAATTTTGACAATTCTGAAAGTGTGCCAGTGACGGTCGCACTTCACTCGGCTTGGCTCAGCTCGGCTCTTCGATCCAACGACCAAATTCTCTTCTCCTTAGCTCTCTACTCCTTCAACTCTAAGCTCTGATACCACTTGTTAGGCAACGGAAGCAAAACATAGCATATAACAGAGCATAAAATAAGCAAGATCAAACACGCATTAAACCAAGCACATCAATCATACACTTGACATAGTGATTTATGTGGAAACCCAATGAGGGAAAAAACCACGGGCAATGATTATCGATATTCTTATTATTCAAGGGAGAATTACAATAACCTTCATAGGCATACAATCATCCTCTCCTCACACACTCTGCTCTCTGCTCTTTGCACACGCTTGCACTCATATTGTACCCCACCTCTATGGGTATGCTCACATATATAACATCTATCACTCAGTTATACAAACTGATCATGAATAGATCACATAGTTACATGAACAATTCATATATAGATTGCATGCATGCGCATTAACATAGTTGCATGCATGTGCATGTGGTCGCATGAGGAAATTAGTTGGCATTTTTCCAACATACTACTTAACAAAATTATATATTCTCGATGCAACACTTGTTACTATTAATGTTTATTCAAATTATCTATCTTTTATAAATCCTACTTAACAAAATTATATATTCTTGTTCCTTGTAAATGCTACTCAATATTATATCAAAGTGACAAGTTTCAACTAAAAATTCTGCACAATTTTACAGATTTTTTATTATATTATATTTGAAGTGACAAGTTTCCACTGAAAATTCTCCACAATTTCACAGATTTCCAATATTTATTCAAATTATCCCTCTTTTATAAATCCTACTTAACAAAGTTAAGTATTCTTGTTCTTTGTATATGCTACTCAATATTATATCGAAGTGACAAGTTTCCACTTAAAATTCTGCACAATTTTACAGTTTTTTAATTATATTATATTGAAGTGACAGCTTTCCACTGAAAATTCTCCACAATTTTACAGATTTCCAAGGTTTATTCAAATTATCCCTCTT
>JASDQU011443457.1:0-10335 GCA_032191745.1 Picea mariana | reverse complement strand
AATCATTGCACCCTAAAAGTGAGAAGTGTATATTTTTTGGTTATTCTGAAGATGTCAAAGTTTATAGAATTCTTCAACCACGTTGTAATGAAATCATTATTAGAAGAGATGTTAAATTTGATGAAAATATCTTGGTTTTCGAGCCTAAATCGACGATTGTGTCTTCTTCGGCCTACGATCCATCTTCGGTGTTTGTGCCTTCTTTTGTTCCTATTCTGGTTTCTTCTATAGATGATGACAGTGAGAATGAAAATCCATCTCTGCCTACTCACCTTCCTCTAGATGAGTCCTTTGAACGTGACCCAACACCAACTCCATAGCTTCCTATATGGGTTCGTTCAACACGAGAAGAAACTGGTGATCTTGTCGGTGATCCTTCAGATCAGCGTCGGACACGTTCACAGTTCCAGCTAGCCTCTTCTCTTTTGGCTCAAGTTTCAGAGACTCATGATCCAGAGACATTTGTTGAAGCTTTAGGTCATCCAGATTGGGATACAACAATGAATGAAGATTATCGTTCTTTAATGGCCAACGATACTTGGGATCTTGTACCTCTTCCAAAAGGAAGAAAACTTGTCAGATTTAAATGGGTCTATATAAATAAGAATGCATCAGATGGAAGTGTTAAAAGACACAAAGCTTGGTTAGTTTCCAAAGGATCTTGCCAAGTTGAAGGAATTGACTATAATGAAACCTTTTCCCTTGTAGCCAAAATGAATTCCACCCACTTTTTTCTTTCCCTTGTTGCCTCACATAAATGGGAGGTCCATCAGATGGATGTTAAATCCACCTTCTTGCACGAAGATTTGCAAGAATAATTATACATGGAACAACCTCGTGTCTATGTCCAGAATGACTCTAGCCTTGTTTGTTGCCTTAAGAAATCTCTTTATGGTATTAAGAAATCTCCCCAAGATTGGTATGCCAAAATGAACAACTTTCTTATTGACATCGGATTCTCTATATGTCATTCTGATCCTAATGTCTATACCAATAAAGTAGGAATCCATCTCATAATCCTTGTCCTTTATGTTGATGACCTTATCCTTATTGGTAGTGACTCAAAATTTTTAAGCCATGTGAAAACCAACCTTACGAAGATATTTGAAATGACAGACTTAGGTTTTTTGCACTATTTCCTTGGCCTCCAAGTTTTGAAAACCAATGAAGGAAATTTTCTTTCCCAGTCTAAGTATGCTTGTGACCTTCTTCGTCGCTTTCACATGGATGATTGTAAACCAACCCCTTCTCCTTTCCAGTCTGGAGTCAATATTACTGCCACTTGTACTTCTCCCGAAGTTGATGCCACCCTGTACCATCAGTTAGTTGGTAGCCTCTTATACTTGACTCATACCCATCATGATATTTTCTTTGTTGTTGGTCTTGTTGCCCAGTATATGCAAAAACCCCATGAAATCCATTGGAAAACAACTGAAAGGATACTTTGCTATGTCTGTGGTACAGTTCAGTTTGGGATACATTACAGTTCAGGGGGGACTCCTTTATTGGTTGGTTTCACTGATTCAGATTGGGTCGACAACCCTGATGATTGGAAGTCTACAGTAGGTTATGTTTTCAGCCTTAGTTCAGGATCTGTCACTTGAGAATGTAAGAAACAACAGGCTATCGCACTTTCTTCAGAAGAAGTAGAGTATCAAGCAATGATAAATGCAATTAAGGAAGCCTTATAGCTTTGACAGATCCTTTCAGATTTTGGATTTCAGTAGCAACATCTGACCAGCCTTTGGTGCGATAATAAGAGTGTCATCAAGCTCGCCAAAGACCCATTTAAACATCATTGCAGCAATCACATCGAGCTACAAATGCACTTCATCAAAAATCTCATTCATGATCAAGTCATTGAAGTGCTTGTTTTCCCTACAAAAGATCAAGTTGCAAACATTTTCACAAAGTCTCTTACATAAGCGAAGTTTTCCAAACTTCAATCTATGTTAGGAGTTCAGGAAGTTTTCATTAAGGGGGGATAGGATCTAATGCCTCATTACTTCTCCTATTGTGTCACTATTGTAAATCCTTCAATCCTATCCCAAGTTGTTCTTAAGGGGGGATGTTAGGATATTTATACACTTAGGAGTTAGTTAAGATCTACTTGGTTTAATGTGTTGTTAGGTAAAAGTGTGTTTCTTAGTGTGTTTCTTTAGTATGCATTTGTAGTTAGGAAATATGATGGTCATGATATGTTCCCAAAAAAGAGTGATCTGATGATTCATATTCTCCTCGATCTTAATGGCCATTGATCTGTGGCTTAACACCCAATTGGTCCATGATATATATTTAAATAGCATGGAGGGTCATTTTCCAATGATCGATTGTGAGAAAATATCTTGTAAAATCTCTTTGTAATATTTTTCTTTTGCATTAATAAATTGATCCAAGTGGCTATGTTGGCTGGGGCTGTGAATGTTTCCCCGTAGGGATTTTACCATGTCAAAATATCAGTGTGTTGATATTTGATCTAGTTGTGTGAGTGGTTACTGAAGGTCTTCATCCTCTGTTGGAATACATGTGTTGTTGAACAACATTGTGTCAATATACATGCATAAATTTATATCATAATACTAAGAAATAAAAATTACGCAATTTCACAACTCAAGCAGTAGTTCCAACCAAAATATGTTGTTCCTCTCAACCCGTTGACCCCCTTCACTACTCTCATTCCATCGAAATATACCATTCTTTTATCATGGCCCCTATCATAGGTTTTATAGGACTCTAAGTTGTGGTTCTGGAACTCCAACTACTCAAAATGGAGTCTTGCATTCTTATATTTTGATTTCATCAAAATTGTCAAAAGTTTACAGGTATTCTTCCTACATGTTTTCTTCATTCTCCCATGTTGCATCTTTAGGACTGTAGAAGGTCCATTGAACCTTTACGATCCCTATGGATTTATCCCTAAGCACTTTTAATTTTCGATCTAGGATGCGTACTCATTCCACCCAGAAATCCCCTTCATGTTCCACCTAGAGCACATCCCAATCAATTATGTAGTTAGGGTCCAAGCACATATTTCCTTTGATGTGCTTAATTTCAAATTCATATTCACTCAAAAATTCCAACCATCTAGTTTGTCTAGAATTTAATGTGGGTTTTCCAAACAAATGTTTCAGAACACAATGGTCTTCCCTTAGCTCAAATGTCCTCCCCATCAAATAATGTCTCCACATTTTTAATACATGAATAATGGATGCTAATTCTAGATCATGGATAGTATAATTCCTCTCGTGTTATTTTAATTTTCAAGACTCATAGCATACCACGTGATCTTTTTGTGTGGGGACTCCACCAAGCCCTTCCTTGCATGCATTGGTGCATACCACAAAATCTTCATCTGGATCTACAATATTCAATACTAGTGCACTTGTCAAGATGTCTTTCAGCTACTGAAATCTCTCTTCACACTTGGGAGTCCATTCAAATTTTACTCTCTTCTTTTGCAAAGAAGTGATTGGGCTTGCAATATTTGAGAATCGTTTTATGAATCTTCGATAATACCCTGCAAGACCCATGAATGATCTAGCCTTTTTCATATTTCATGGTGCTATCCATCCTCTAATGGCATCTATCTTCTCGGGATCAACTGTTATCCCTTCTCCTGAAATTATATGCCCCAGGTAGTGAATATTATTTTGATAAAATATGCACTTACTTAACTTAGCATACAATTTATGCTCTCTTAAAACTTGCAACACCATTTATAAATGTTGATCATGTTCCTCCTTTTTCTTTGAGTAAATTATTATATCATCCAGGAACACAATTACAAACTTGTCCAGGTATTCCATGAACACTCCATTCAACACGAACATAAAAACAGTTGGGGAATTTGATAGTCCAAACGGTACTATCGTGAATTCTTAATACTTATATATTGTCCTGAATGTTTTCTTATTGATGCCTTCTTCCTTTATCCTCACTTGATGATAACCTAATCTCAAGTCAATATTGGAAAATTTTCTTGCACCTTTCAATTTATCAAATAAGTCATTAATCCTTGAAAAACAATATTTTTTCTTTATGGTGAACTTATGCAATTGTTTGAAATCAATACATGGCCTTAAGGTTCCATCTTTATTCTTCACAAAAATAATTGGGGAACCCCAAGGTGACACACTTAGGAGTATATACCCTTTCCTTAACAATTCTTCAAGTTACATCTTTAAATCCTTCAATTCTGGTGTGCCCATTCTATATGATGTCTTGGAAACTAGGGCAGCTCCTAGCACCAAATCAATAGAGAAATCAATGTCTCTCTTTGTTTGAAGTCCTTAAATTTCTCCAAAAACATCCTCAAAAWCCCTCAAGACCGAATGGTCTCTAATGCTTACCATTTCATCTCTGGTTGTCTCTTCCACATGGGATGCAAAAACCTTGCATCCCTTCCTAAAACTCTTTTTCAAYTGCATAGTTAAAATTTGTCTAATAGCTACATCTCTTGGAATGGCTTGAATATTTYCTTGCTTCCCTTCTTCATAAAGACATGTGATCGTCTTGTTGTAGMAATMTAGGACAACATGGTGGTTTTCCATCCAATCCCTGTCAATTAGACAATCACATGAACCCAATGGTATGATGTTCACATCTACCTTTGTGCTAAGTCCATTCATGTCTATTAGACAMTCTTTAACTAGATCAATGATTTTCCTCTTATGCCCCGTGTCTAACTGAACTAACCAAGATTGAGTATGMTTACTCCTTTTCAAGTGAAATATTTCAACAATGTTAGAGTTTATGTAACTATGGATAGCTCCATAATCAATTAACATTTCTATGGGATGGTTATTTGTCTTACCTTCCACTTAAATCATGGAGGATTTATATTGTGTTTGATTKTTGTCCAAGACCGCATAAATCCTTAGAATGTTTCCTCCCGTGTCTTCAACTRTCTCATCCTCCTAAATTTTTTGTACAGTCCTCATTCTTTATCCTTTGTGAGGGTGGTCCCTATATAAGTTATTTCCCTCACATCCCCAACATTGTACAGGTAGTTTCCTTGGCCTTTTCCGAAATGAATATGCAGTCTTGTGCTCATTTTAGACTGAATGGCCTTGCTTATTTGCTTGGGATTTGTTCTTGAAAAGGGGTGTCTTAAAATATTTCTACCTTTGATCCTTTCTACCCTTCATCTTGTCATTCCAATCTTTTTGGAAAATTGGTCTTCCCCTGCTCTGCTCATAAATATGTTTTTCTCTCCTTATGGCTTCCTCCAAAGTCTTAGGGTTATCATATTGTATCTTGTCAATGTAGAAAGAGGGTAACCCACTTAGAAACCTTTTTATTTGTATCTTCTAATAGTTTATGAAGTCCACATACTTCAGTAATTCAAAAAACCTCTTCTCATATTCATCCATCGCCATTCTTCCCAAGTTGATTTCAAAGAACTCTTTCATATTTCTTCCATAGTAATGCTCACACAAATATTTATGTTGTAAATATCCTTTGAACTGTCTCCATGATATTTTATTCTCATCAAGTTTCTTGGCTTTCTTAAGATAATCCCACCACATTTGTGTGTTTCCTTGCAAGTGGTGGGTTGCAATTCTAGCTTCTATCCTTGAGGGGTAATCATTCAATTGGAAATATTTCCTTGTTTCCAATAGTTGGGCCTCAACCTCTTCTCATTTCCTATGCTCGCCATTGAAAGTTGGTGGCTTGATTTTCCTAAGTTCACCTTGAAATATGTTTTCCTCCAGCCTTCTCCTCCTCCTCCTCCTTTATAGTGACTAGTTTTTTTCTGAAATATGTTCACAGATTTCTCATCCTCCTCAATACCTTTCTAGTGACTAGTTGTTTTCTCAAATCTAAGCTCCAAGCTAAAAGTTATGATTCGAAGAAGTTTATATTGTTTTCCCAATTTATCCAAGTATGCTACAAGTGTATTCTTTCTCTTCCTACACATTATTATGTACCTCGATTCCAAATCTGGCTATATGGTTGTCTTCTATGGTTCATGATATTTTGATAGACTAGTCCTTTGCCTGAAACGGACTTATGAGCAAGGAGTTATGCCCTCTAAAAGTAAATTGGTGCCGAAATGTTACCTTAATTGTTCCAGCTATAACTTTCTCATACGAACTATGTTTTGCATTCAGAATATCTCATTAGATAGCTCTCTCTAAGTTCTTTTACTTAATCTATAGAGACAGAGTGTACCAAAGGTATACCATGTTCTCATAAAATTTGACTGCTTAAAAATGTTCTGATAAAATTGATTGTTTTACTTTTATAATAGCCTTTTAATCTGAGTCGTTAATCTCAAAATCAGAATAAATCTCAGTCATTGATCTTAACTCTATCGGTGATCAATGAATGAAATTTTCCTTTGGGCGCATGCAACACCCTACCAAAACTGTCAACTCGATCGTCAGCGATCAACCCCTTCCTTTGGAAATCGATTTGCAAGACATCACTAAACCAACAGACCCGACCATATTCCATCAGTCATTGGTTATTTATCTAGGATAAATGAAACACTTCACCAATTCAACCAACATTATCATCAACCATTGGTCATTTCTATTGGCATACAAAAACATTTTTCCAATCTGGTCAACCCGGTCATCGACCATCAACCATTTCTTGACTAACATGACAACTACTGACATGTCCTGACACATAGATGTTGACATGGAAACTACTAACATTGACTAACACATGGATGGTGACATGGCATGAAACGTCATCCTCCTCTTTTCTTCATTGGTGATCGACAGTTTCCCTTGGACGACCGAAACATCTCGCCGAATTGGTCGACCTGATCATCGGTCATCAACGATCATCGATTCCTCCTGTCGAGTAAAAACCTTGATAAAATGGTCGACCCAAGCATTAGTCATTGACAATTTCTATTGATAAACAAAACACTTCTCCAAATTTCCCAACCCTACCATCGGCCATCAGTAATTTCCATTGGCAACTAAAACACTTTGTCAATCCTGCTGACCTAACCATCGGCCATAATCAATTCTCTTATCCAACTCCAACACTTAGAAATTTTCGATCAAATCCCATATGAAGTTGAACCATTCAAAATTTTCTTGACCGTTGATCTTCTCTAACTTCCAAATGGTCGAAAACGAATCCAAAACGTTGATTTATCTCATTTTCCCAACTGTTGAAAATGAATCTTGGTCGTCGATCTACTAGACCTTGTCAAAATATGGAAACCTTATAAGTTTTAAATCTGTTCATAATGAATATAGGCCACTGATCTCGAAATAAAACACGATTTCAGTTATTGATACATCAAACTTCGTCCAACTCTATAGCAGTCATTAAAACATGAAATTCGACATTCCAAGTCAAATTTTAACTCTGCAACTCTACATATTGACATCGTTGATCACCACCAAGTGGGTTCTAAGAAAATTTCAAACTAAATGGTTTATAAATTTGGGGATTTCTCTTCAGAATTCATCATTTTCCCCAAATTCGTCATAGAAAAAATTTATAACATCATTTTTTTTACCAAAATCATGCTAATTCTTTCCCATATGGGTCCTGTGTTGAGCTAGATGCTCTAATACTAATTTTTAACAACCCCCAGAGGAACCGGGGACCATTACATGGAAAATACATTAAAAAAAATAAAAAAGAAATGTGTATGCTAATTAATTTATGTAGCTTACCAGTTACGAATTACACATATTTGACTATTGTTTGATACAATTAAATAAATGTATCCAGGACATGCTAAAAATAACAAGAATGTAGTTTAAATAACTCAACATGTCAATATATAAATTCTTCCCAAACACAAAGTTAATACACAACAATTAAACTCATAATGCAACACAGAAACAAGATAAAATGTTTATCTTTTAAAAATGGTTGTGAAACCAACTTCTTGGGATAGATGTTCCACCCAACCATAGACTTTTTGTTCAAAATATCAATAGTAATTTACCCTCGAGTTGAGGCTAGTAATCCACAAAAGAGGATGGTCTATCACTTTCCACTCAGGGTTGAAAAAAAAACACAATCCACTGGTATTCTCCTACAATTATCTTGATTTTCCACCATATCTCTTCCTCTCTACCCTTCCAACCTAAAGAATGTAACCCTTCACTTCTCTCATTCCATTGGGAATCCCATTCATTTATAAGGGTCTCTCTAGCACAAGTAACTGATAATTTCACTACTAGGAAACTCAATGGAGTTCACTACTAGGAAAACATCAACAATCACTTGTTGATATAGTGCAACTCACATGGGAGTTCACTCTTTATGCCTGACAACTTGACTCTTCAGTATTCTTCTCTAAATACGCTCCATAATTCACCCTTCATGGTTACTCTGGCTCCAAGATCTTTTTTTTTTCTTTTCTTGTTGATCATGCCAAAAACTTAACTGTCTAAAAGTGTTATAAATATCCATATGAATTTCCTCCCAATGGATTACTTTCTTGACTTACACCCTTCCCCAAGCTGATTGTAGTCATCCCCCATGCTCCCAATAACTATGGGATGTGACTTGTCACACAAACACTCTTACATGCATTCAATGATTGGCTTTAGGAACACTCAACAACAAAATAGAAGGTTCATATACCAATAGTAATTTTAGGAAGTGGGTTGAATTAATAGACATGGGTAATTCCCCCTTGGACCCCTCTTAGACATTCTCTTAGACCCTCCACTCTCTTGTGTATTAATCACCCCCCATCTCTGACTATGTCCCCCAACAGTCGGCATCACATTTTATTATTAAAATTCAAAAATACATTTCTCATATACATCATTTACCCAAAACCATACATTATATCTACATTGAGCATTAATTAAATTGGGGATAATAGAAGGGATATTACAAGCCCCTAACTTGCAATATCAAGAATACCATCTATCACATATAATTCAAGAATCATCATCAAATTATCCATCTAGGGCATGGATTTACTTGGTTAAGTTTTTCATCCCAAGCTAACTCAACAAAAGATCATTAGTACTATAAGTGCTATGTGATCATCTTGATTATCATTTCCTCCTCTTTTAACAAGAAGGTTGGAATATTATGGAATCTGTATAGTCACCTTATCAAATGCAAGTTTCCATTTAACCCATTACATATTTCCTTGAGAATGTGAGCATTTAATTCATAAGAAATTTCTATTGATTAATTGGTTTGGTTGTCATTGATGTCAACCCTTGAAGAAAGTCCGGTAGAAAATTCTCGTAGCACAAAGGTTTGGCTAATGGACCCAAGTTTTTTTTGATGTATAATGGTATGCATTTTGATATATTTTCAGGTAAGACTACTTTATATGGATATTACATGTCATTCCATTTCCGGTGGTATGTGGAATGTCACATAACTCCTCATGGTTTGAGAATTATGGCCTTACGAAGTTGAAGGACCCTCATATGATTGCCTTGAAACCCCAAAAGGTCAAAGAAATCAAAGTGTTTGCAAAGAAGAAATTATTTAAATAATAAAGTGAAGTGACAAAGTCAAAGAGGATTATTTAAACAATAAAGTGAAGTG
This sequence comes from Picea mariana, assembly GCA_032191745.1. Lineage (NCBI taxonomy): Eukaryota > Viridiplantae > Streptophyta > Pinopsida > Pinales > Pinaceae > Picea > Picea mariana. Next base: position 831 of record JASDQU011443457.1, on the reverse strand, counting down.
ACAAAGTCAAAGAGGATTATTTAAATAATAAAGTGAAGTGACAAAATCAAAGAGGATTATTTAAATAATAAAGTGAAGTGACAAAGTCAAGGAGGATTATTTAAATAATAAAGTAAATAGAGAACTTTCTAATTAGGGAAAGTGGTTATAAGAAGGTTAACCCTAAAATGAGGAAAATGGGTTAAGTGGTCAAGTGGTTATTGGATGCATGGACAAGTGGAAAATTGGAAAAAGTTGGACACAGGTGACTATGTGGACAAAGTGGCCTAGAAGATGCTTCTAAGGAAGCTACTTGGACAGTATAAATAAGAGGCAAGGCTCTCTCATTTTAATCACACTTGAGAATATTGAATATCTACAGGTGACTGAGGTGACCAAAGGATATCTAAGCTGAATTTTAGAAGGAAGGTGAAGTAAAGGAGGTCGAAATTCAAGGGAGGATAAATTATTTTGATGATGCTTTCTAAGGTATGATATTTACAGGTCATCTCACCATTTTCGCAATAATGTTTTTTTCTAGAATTATTTAGACCATGAAATTGGGAGGCCATTGAGGAAACATATTCAAGTAGTTGTGGTATGAATTTCATCTTGTGTGTCATTGTATTTTGGGAGTTACACTCCGTGGAAAATAGGGTTTGTGACTAGTCTTGAAACTAGTATAAAACAGGTGTTTTGGATAAAAATGTCATAACTTATTCATAACATATCCAAATTAAGTAAGATCAAATGTGTTGGTTAGAGTACCATCTGTAGTATTCTATGTAAAAATTTATGATCCATACAACAAATATTTTGTGCGGGGAACACTCTACAAGTTCACTCTCTAGA
>JASDQU011443454.1:0-20496 GCA_032191745.1 Picea mariana | reverse complement strand
TATAAATCTAAATTACCTTCATTTATGTTAATTTATTGCTCGACAAAGAGTGGAACTACTAGTTTAACAAATACATCTCTTTAAGCTAGCTTACTAGATGTTTCATAAAGTGATAACATATTTAGGAAATCCAATTTAAAATACTATCTATTTTAATTAAATTAAATTTTATTTTGAATATAAATTAAATTGTATATTTTAATTAAATTTTATTTTATTTTGATTATTAAATTATTTTAATATATAAAAATATAAATAATTAAAAGAATATGAACTAGTTTAATTAATTATTTAAATATAGTGAAATTTTTTATAATTATCTATTATTTATAATTATTCATCATTTTATATTTTAAAAAATTAAATTAATTAAAATATAATTATATAATATTTTTATGAAAATTATTGTTTTTGTTTTGTTAGTTGTTTGTTATATTAGTTTATGATCTAAGAAATAGTGATTTAGAGATATTTAAGTTGTCAAAATTAAGTGGGAATTGCACTTGGTCTAAACTACACTAACTCTTAATATTACAGATTTTTTTTTTCAACTTTAACTGCTTTAAATCTTAGAAATTTAATCTTACTAATTATACTAGCTAAATTTAACATTTCTACTAAAATTATTGAAAAATATTGTTTTATTATTTAGTTTGGAAAAACATAATATAATTTTTTTAGAAGTAGTAGAAGATTTTGACTCCTTTTATGTTGTTGTTTAACATGTTTAATATTCTCTTTTCAATATAATTTTGCATTCTTTTCACATTGTTTAACATGTTCATCCTCAATTCAATTCACTTCCATAATTTTTTTTGTTTTGAGGCAAGTTAGTCAATCAAAATTTTTTAAAACGTTTTCGAGGTAAGTTAGTAAGGTAAAAAAAATTAAAATGTTTTCGAGGTAAGTTAATAGATATTTTTTTTTGGTTTTCCAAATAAATTAGTAAATAAAAAAAAATTAAAACGTCTTCAAAATAAATTAGTAAAGTAAACATTTTAAAAATGTTTTCAAGGTAAATTAACTAAATAAAATTAAAACAAACTTTCATGATCAAAATTCTTAATAATAACTTCAAACAATACTCTACCTAATTTAGAGAAATTCTTAAAAATAAATTTCTCTTATAAAGTCCCTTTCAATACGTCACCTTTTATCAATAAGTCAATGAAGCAAATTTAAATTATGAACTTAAAAAACTAAGTTAAGTCACTTTTAGTAGTTCCATGTAAAATATAGCATATAAGGTATCATTGGTCAAAGATACTTTGGAATCCCTTGGAATATACATCCTTAGACTTTGATTTAAGCGTGTAGGGTCCAAGATCAAAGCCCAATAAAATAAAATTGGGCTCTAACTTCCCCCACATTTCTCATGTGTTCACTTGGGAGTGGCCACCATGGTATATATAATGTCTTGTGTATCAAGTCATGTTCCACGTAGCATGCTGACACATTGTCGTGCGTGGCACGCTAGGTTACATGTGGCACAAAAACCGATACAAGTGCATAAGGGGTTGCCCTCCCTGCTTAAGACATAAGGAATGGATGGAGACCAAACTCTAACAACTGGTTAGTTGAAATTATTGTTTGTGGTCTCATATGGAACCTAACGATTCAGAGAATGACATTATACCAACGAGTTGCTCACTAATCGTCTTATAATCAATAATATTATCATCAAAATAAGAAAAATGAATAATATTATCATTAAAATAAGAAAAATCTCAATTTTACAAATTTCGTTTTCAGTGTCTAAACTTACGAGGAATTTTATTTTTTATTTTTTCTAAATCTTATATATAAGGACTGAAAATATGCGTTTTATTTTAGAAGATTTAAGGATTAATTGTTTTAAATATTTGTTTTTCTATGTTATATAGAAAAAATACGGTTTGGAATTAAATTATTTATACGAATATATTATAAATTTCTTAGAGTACACATCAAAGTCCACGTCCTCTACAAAAGAAATTATAGGTTGAGTTCAATGGTGTGAGAAACGCTAACAAAATTATTATTTTTTTAATTGATATTTTTGCAAGTTATTCTTTCCAATTTAGTTTTAATTATAATTTTAAATTTCTAATTTCATACATCAAAATTTCAACACAGCAATAAAAATAAATAATAAGTAAAAAAAATTATACCCATGACATGTAAATCGATTAGTTGTTTTTTTAGAAAAATTTCACTTCTCAAAAGGTGTCTAGTATTGAAGATATTATACATCCATCTAGTATTTATTTTTCTAGGTTTATTAGTTTATGTTAAGGGGGGTTGGTTAGAAATAGTATGCTCTAGATGAGAGTACTACATCTCTTAAGTCTTGATTTAGTTACACTTCAATTAGACTAGTGGAGTAGAGTTATGCATGACAACCTTGGTATTATCACCAAGTGTTGCATGCATACCTCGGGATCATCACTTAGACTAGTGGAGTAGAGTCATGCATGACAACCTAGTATTATCACTAAGTGTTACATGCATACCTAGAGATCATCACTCAGAGTGCGCATTTACCTTGGGATCATCACCATGAAGGGGCCACACATGTGCATGCATGATTCTCTCCTCACTCAACTAGTAATTAGCTAATTAACTCAAGATTACACGGTCACTTAACTAAAATTGGATGGCACTTCACTCCAAGAGTGAGTGCTCACATCTCTCCATATCACTACTTTGGCACATTAGTTTTCTCTATATCACTACTATGAAGGTTTATCGTCAATTCTATAACCTGATTAAATGAGTCTCAATTGCAAAAGCAGTCTAGTCAAACAAAGTATCGTTCTTCCCTCCAACATTTATATTGAGGCATTTAACTTTAAAAAAAATCAGCATTACACAAAATCGATAAAAAATATGCTTAGGTTACTTGAACAGGCAATTTAGACTTGACGTTGATCGGCAGCATCTTCTTTGCCTTGCATGCCTGCGCTTTGTTTTTTATTCTTCTTTGCCTTGCATGCCTGCGCTTTGTTTTTAATTTTTCTTGCGCAAACTTTGCCCTTTCGGCCTAGAAGAAGAAGCTGTTATGCAGTCATCTCACGAGGTTCTAATAGGAGGAGAAGAGCTCTGGCATTCTGACAAAATACCGGCGCTGTCAAAGATCCAGAAATAATGTCCAGGAAAGTCAGAAGTACCAAGGATACACTCATAAACAATGATTTTACAGAGTACAAATTATTAGAGGAATCGGATGGATCTGTTTCTGTCAGAATTAGAGACAGAACTTCTGGGTTACATCTTCTTAGATTTTTTGCCTTTCTGGTTTTAACCATTGCTGCTGCAACAGCCGTCAGTGTGATCTTCCAAGGTAAATTATTAACTTCTTATTCAAAGCAATTCTTGAATGTTGATCTATTCATTGTATTCATGAACGATTATTCAGCATATATCTTGATGAGAAACTGAAAATCCTGGTTAATTATTGGGAGGTAGCAAGAAATCGGGCTATTAGCTCATTTTAATGAGGTTGTATCAGGGTCTCAATTTGGGGGGGCGTAGATTCTTGATATATGCACATGGGGCAGTCTTGATTAATAATAGAGGCGTTTATAAAAGACGAACAGCAGTTGAATGTCTTCCTGAATGGCTGTTTTGTTCTTGGTTTTGCAGTTACATTACACAGGGTTAACACCGAGACAAGGTTAACTAGTATTCCTCTATTTTTCTATGGAAGCTTGCAAGAAAGTTTAATGGAGAAAGAACCCAACGATTATACAGCACAGGTGAGAATTAGAGAGAGCTATGCCCTATTGCCAAACCTAACCGTGAAGNGGGGGGGCGTAGATTCTTGATGTATGCACATCGGCCAGTCTTGATTAATAGAGGCGTTTATAAAAGACGAACAGCAGTTGAATGTCTTCCTGAATGGCTGTTTTGTTCTTGGTTTTGCAGTTACATTACACAGGGTTAACAACGAGACAAGGTTAACTAGTATTCCTCTATTTTTCTATGGAAGCTTGCAAGAAAGTTTAATGGAGAAAGAACCCAACGATTATACAGCACAGGTGAAAATTAGAGAGAGCTATGCCCTATTGCCAAACCTAACCGTGAAGCAAACCCAAATCCACGGGATTTCTTTCATCCAAGACATTGTTCTTCTTCCTGACGAAATCCTCTTCTTAGTCCGCCTGCCTTCTGCAAATTCCAAACTCATCTCCCACAAATTATCCCTCAGCTGTTCATTCTCGCCAGAAATCAACACACCAGTGAATGGCATCGATTACTTGCAATTTGGATCTTCCACCCAACCACGAGCTGCAGTCAGATGCCAGCCGCCCCCACCAGACACCCACTGGTCTGCAACATCAATTGCCCTGGTGGGCACCTCTAATTATAGCTCACATTTACCAGAGATCATTGCAGGGAAATTGGGTTATACTGATCATTCCAGCCCCATCAAATGGGATTATATGGTATATGAGAGCTTTGCCACAGACAGGGATATTGTTCTATTTGCCAAAGGGATTAACCATAGACAGGGACTCAACGTTGAGCCCAGATATCTACGCTGCATATTCAATAATACCATTGAAACTATGGTCACACTCTCTGCACAAGAAATCTTTAGATGTGAGCATCCCAATGAACCAGTTCGTTATCACCTCATTGCCTCCAAAATCACTCTTGCAATCCGTGGGAAATCACTCCCTTCAGTCGCTTATTATGAAATACCACCAACTTATGATTTAAACAAAACCAGTCAAGACGATGCACATATAACGAAACTGTGTGCCTGCACCATGGTGTTCAACGTGGCAAAATACATAAAAGAATGGGTTATCTACAATTCTCATCTAGGTGTCCAACACTTCTTCCTGTACGATAACAACAGTGAAGACAATCTGGAAGAAACTCTTGCAGGGCTGTTCTCAGAAAAATACAAGATAAACAGGCTTCCATGGCCATGGGCCAAGACACAGGAATCTGGATTCTCACATTGTGCTCTCATGGCCAAAGACAAGTGCCAATGGATGATGTACACAGACGTGGATGAGTTTGTATTCTCCCCTTCATGGCTGAATCAACTCAAGCCCGAAGCCAATCTTGAGTACCCATCAATGAATACTACATCAAGAACAGCTCTGTGGCAATTAGTTACCAAGCTAAGTACAGGACGTAAACCAGGGGCTGCAATGACAGGGCAAATCTCTTTGAGATGCAGAAACTTTGGGCCTTCGGGCCTCCATGAACACCCTGAGAAAGGGGTTACTCAAGGGTACACTTGCAGGGAAAGGCAAGAGAAGCGCTACAAATCGATACTTCTTCTGGAAGCTGCCTCTCCTTCATTGCTCAATGTAATACACCGCTTTCAGCTGAAGAAGGGATACAGAACGGCGTATTTGAATGCCTCCAAGGCAGTGATCAATCACTACAAGTACCAGGCTTGGAGTGAGTTCAAGGCCAAGTTTCGGAGGAGGGTGTCTGCCTACGTTGTGGATTGGAAGGAGTCTAGGAATCCCAGGTCCCAAGATCGAACTCCGGGACTTGGTAACAGGGCCATCAAACCACATGGATGGGAGAATATGTTCTGCCAGGTGAATGACACAGCATTGAAAGAATATGCAAACAGAGTGTTTTCTTTGAATGATGAAGAAGAAGCAGGTTCCAACCTAGTATGGCAATGAATGGTAAAGGTAATCCAGTTGTGCATTTTTTTATGTATGGGTATCTCGATTCTTTGATTACATTTGTGCATTTTTATATGTACGGATATCTTGATTCTTTGTATATTTGAGTCATTATAAAGAATGGCCGATTTTGGAAAGTTGGGATTCATGCTTCTTGGAATGTATAGACCTGTATCTTTCAGATCAGAAACTTAGAAGCAAAGGAAAAGGCATTTTATTGTCAAAGTTAGTCAGAGTATAATGAGTTAATGATTGTTGCGACAGAATTCAATTTTGAATCATTTGTAAAGCCGAACATCACCATTATTTCTTGGTTGAATGGTAAATCGGATAGAACATGTGGTTATATGAACAAATTTCCTTCTCATTTAACATTACATCTGATAGCATCTCCTCTTTTCAAGTGCCAGATCCATTTTAAATTGGTACTACATCCATTTTAAATTCGAGTTTATCTTTTAACTCTATTTTAATTGATGTTACAGTCTTTTAATACAGATTTTGCGACCCTGATTATAGAATGGTCTAGAATTGTTATATATATATGTGGGGAAAGGTGATGATAAATTAATGTAATTATCAGTGTGTTAAAAAGAAGTAAAAAGTATATGGGTGAGTGCAAGTTAGTGATGCTCCCTCATGAGGTCTTAGTTGCAAGGCAAACATGAATCTTAGTTGCAATGCAAACAATAAAAAACAACAGTTTATTAAAAAGTATACGGGTGAGTGCAAGCTAGTGATGGTTCCTCATCAGGTTTTAGTTGCAATGCAAACATGAATCTTAGTTGCAATGCAAACATGAAAAAACAACAATCTATTAACTTGGAGGGATGATTCTATTTATTTTTTTAATAAATCTGGATATGGTTTGAAAGAATGAAATGTAGGAAATTGAATTAGCTTTCACAATATATAATTTTTATTTATATAATTTGTGTATGACTACCTGAAATATGAGTTTTTCTAATAGTGGTATGATATTTTTCATACAAAATATAATGCATATGTTCTAGTCAATGCAGGTGTTGAGTAACTAAATGATGGAATTTTCTTAAACAAGTTTATAGAATTGTAGATAACACATTATTCTTTTGGAGGGCTATTTTTTCAAAATTTATAATTTTTTAAAATTATGAAAACCATTATATCCTTGAATTTACAAAGCCTTGCATTAGTGTAGAGTATGAGGGTCTTAAAATAATTAGACAATTTTTGTTTTTTAGATTGTAGATCTTGGTTTGTACTAGTGTAATGCATACTTTATTCTAAAAATGGTTGTGACAAAAAGTTGTAGTAAGAATAATATATATATGTATTTTAAGATTATGATATATGTCAAGACAAAAATATATTAAAAATTGTAAAAAATATAATTACTTTTTAAAAATTCTATATTTGGAATATGTATAGTCGACTCTATATGTGTGTGTTGTTTCATAAGGAAGGATTTGTGTAACTTGTCATCCCAAACCACCTGGTTTGTCATTCCGAACCTAAATTCAAGGCAACCAAATCAACAAACATGTATGTTAAAATTGTCACTCCCACCCAAAAAAATTGAATGGAAAGAACATGCATGTGTTCTAGAGTGCATGTGCATTCTAAAACATGTGCATGTTCTTAGAATGTGCACACACAATTTTAACTAGGAATACTTGTGAATGTGTCTAGAGGCAGGTCTAACAGAATATGCTCTGTCCTTCTGAACCTTCTTGAGCTTAATGGCCATGAATAAACCTAGACACAATGATATGAGCCCTCTCTAGGGGGGATTTTCCCTTGTAGTCGGATATTTCTACCATTAAGATGTTTCAAGTAACAAAATTGGTATGGAGGCCTTGACCATAGTCATAGTAGGGAAACAACATCTTGAGGCCCTTGAAATTGACGGAGGGATGGAAACAATAACATTGGGCCCTAAACATAACTTCTCATGCTCAAGTGCCTTGATATGATTGAGGGGGTAAGCCCAAGCCTTAGCTGAAGTACACATCTTCTAACTATCTAAATCCAAACATGACACTTCAAACCACCACACCTAACCTCTTGATGTTTTAGGAAATGTCTAGGGCTCAAGGGTCATGAATGACTCTAAAATGACCATAGATGACCTCTTGTGGGGATTTTTGTCCTTCAAGTGGGGATATGGGCATCATTAGGATATTTTGAGCATTGGATATGGGTCTTGGGTTCTTGGACATGATCGAAAGAGGAAACTCAAGACTTAGGTCCTAAAGGAAGATTTTAGGTTCTAGGCATCTAGGGTCATCAACGACAAGTTGAACCACCTCAAAGGACCTTTCTAGGGAATCCTTGGTATTTAGATGGGGATATACAACATTACGAGTTTTTGAACATTGAGTATGAGTCTCTGGAATGTGGATATGGTGAGGAGAACAAATCAAAGAGTTAGGCCCTAAAGGAAGATTATAGGCTTATGGGGACAAGAATGACACCTTGAACCACCACAAATGACTTATTGATGACATCCTTTTCCTCTCACTAAGTATATAGGTACCATTAGAATATGTTACCATTAGGTATGGGTCTTAGGGCCCTGGACATGACCAGGGGAGCAAACATGAATATTAGGCCCTAAAGGAAGCTTCTAGCCATCTAGGGCCAATAAGGATGCCTCAAAAAACTACACATCTCCTTCTGAGGGTATCATTGGCCTATGATTGGGCATGTTGGTGTGGCTAGGTAGTTTTTAGTAGTAGGTATCTATCCCAGGGCCCTATAAAAAATCTAGGAAAGAAGGTCATGCCTTAAGTTCTAAAGAAAACTTTGAGGTATCTAGAGTCATGTGCAATTCCTCGAAGCAACACACATTACCTCTGGAAGGTATCATTGGCCTCTGAGAAAGGATATTAGTGATCTAACAAGCTTTTTGTCATTAGGTATGGGTCTCGAGGCCTTGATATGGTTGGGGAGGGGAACCCAAGCCTTAAATGAAGTAAAAAGATTCTAGGCATTTGGGGCCAAACATGATGCCTCAAACCACCACACCCAATCTCTTAAGGTCTTAGGTAGTTCCTAAGGCTCAAGCGTCATGAATGACACCTCAAATGACCATAGATGACCTCTCAAGGAGATCTTTGGCCTTCAAGAGGAGATATGGGCACCGTTAGGAGATTTTGAGCATTGGGTATGGGTCTTGGGTCATTGGACATGATCAAGTGAGGAAACCCAAGCCTTAGGTACTAAAGGAAGCTTTTATGCATCTAGGGCCATAAATGACATGCTGACGCACCACAAAGGACCTTTCAAGAGTATCCTTGGTCTCCAGATGGGAATACTCAATATTATGAATTTTTGAACATTGAGTATGAGTCTTTGGAGCTTGGATATGGATAAGGAAACAAAACCAAGAATTAGGCCCTAAAGAAATCCTATAGGCTTCTAAGGTCAAGAATGACACTTTGGACCACCACAAATGAACTATCAAGGGAATCATTTGCCTCTAACTAGGTATATAGGTGCCACCATCATTTTTGAGCACTAGATATTTGTCTTGAGGCCCTGAACATGGACATGTGAGGAAAAATGAATTTTATGCCTTAAAGGAAGCTTATATCCATCTGGGTCCAAGAAGGATGCCTCAAACAACCACACATGACATCTTAAGGGTATCATTTGCCTATTATTGTGGATGTCAGTGCCACTAGGTGGTTTTGAGAAATAGGTATGTGTCCTAGGTCCCTATAAACGATCTAGGGAAGAACACCATGCCTTAGGTCCTAAAGTAATATTTGAGGCATCCACAACCATGAACAATGCCTTGAAACACTACACATTACCTCTAGAGGGTGTCCTTGGCCTCTGCGAAATATGTTTAGTGTCATCATAAGTTTTTTATCATTAGGTATGGGTCTTAAGGCCTTGATATGGTCAAGGGGGGAAACCCAAGCCTTAGCTAAAGCACATTTCTTATAGACATCTGGGGCCAAAAACGATGCCTCAAACCACGACACTCGACCTCTTGAGGTCTTAAGCAACTTCTAGGGCTCAAGGGTCATGAATGACATCTCAAACGACCATAGATGGCCTCTTGAGGGGATCTATGGCCTTCAAGTGGGGATATGGGAAATGTTAATAGATTTTGAGAATTGGGTATAGGACTTGGATCCTTGGACATGATCAAGAGAGGAAACCTAAGCATTAGTTCCTAAAGGAAGCTTCTAGGCATCTAGGGACATCAATGACATGTTGACCCACCACAAAGTACCTTTCAAGGATATCCCTGGTCTCCATATGGGGATAAACAACATTATGAGTTTTTAAACATTGAGTATGAGTTTTTGGAACTTGGATATGGTGAGGAGAACAAAACCAAGAGTTAGGTCCTAAAGGAAGCTTATAGTATTTTTGGGCCAAGAATGGCACTTTGAACCACCACAAAAAATATATTGAGGGATTAATTTTCCTCTAAGTATATAGGTATGACTATAATTTTTAAGCACTGGGTATGGGTCTCAAGGAACTTAGGCAAGCTTGTTTTATATTGGCTTCTTACTATTCTAAATCCATCTTGGATTTTTAGGTTTTTATCCAAGGTGACCTTAGGGATGATTGCTTTTCTATTCCAATTGGCTCATATGTTCTTTTATTACCTAAATCCATATGGAATTTAATGTCCTCTAAATCCATATCAATAATTATTCCTGAATTTGCAACAATGTTTTAGATGCAACAAATGGACTAAAAGAGAATATCATAGCTTCTAGTACTCTCACTTGGCTTGCTTGGAGCTTTGATGGTAGTCATTCATTGGATTTGAAGGTATCTACTTCCCATGTACTAACTGTAAAAAACCCAAACCAACAAACCACAAATTTGCTTGCTTATGCACAAAAAATTCAGCAACACAGGTGCTAATATATCCATGCAAATAAAAACATATTTAAAACCTGAATGCAGTCATTCAAGCACATAGTAGCATCATTCAAATTAAAATTTATACACACTGGAAATAATCATGCAAATAAAATAGAAAATTATCTTGAATTGTTGAACCAATTGGCTACATACAAGGGACACTCCTCCCATCCATAGGCATTGTTGTTCCATTTATCTCAACAATAGGCCACCCTCGAGTTGTGGCTATGATTCCACATGGAAGTCTGGCCCTCTTGGTTTTCCAATCTCCACAATTAGTAGCAAAAAACTAGGTTCTACTCCAACAATAGTTCCAATCCACCAGCTCACTTCCCCTCAACCTGGACAACTCAAGGAATGGGATCCCCCTTCTCTACCACACAATCCCTCAATCCTTCCCACTCCCATCCAAGGCTCCAATGCACTTGATTGACTAGGAATATCACAATTGGGGAATCCATGAACTCTTAGTTACCCCATGAGTGCTCACAACAACATTCTAAAGGCTCTTGAGCCATTTCCTCAATAAAAAATGCACTCACAAGCTTATAGCCTAATTCTTACAGGCACACAAGCCATAATTCCAACAAAAACACAATCCAATAATGGTTGTTCTCAAACATACCATGGTTGGTGCTCTTTTTCCAACACTCATCCCTCCACTTTCTCTTCCCAACCAACATGAAAAACTAACTCAAAAGTGAACTTTAATTTCCTTTTCTTCTCAATCAAGCTTGACTCACACATTTCCCAAAAAGTAGATGTACTTATCCCATGCTGTCATAAATTGGTGAGTTGACCTTTTCCCACCTACGAATCTTACCTCACTTTAATATCTCTTTGATATTTCTAAGGGAATAAACTTTATAATGAAATATCTTGAATAAATAGAAAGGGTAACTCTTTGTTGGCCCCTCCGTTTTGAAGACTGCCTAGCTTTGCAGAAATATTGAAGTTTTGTAGAACAATTTAGTACATCAGTGAGAGATCTAAGTGGAAGAAAGCTAACTGCTAGTGTGCCAACAAGTAAAATAGTCATGTGCCATCTAGAAGAGCAGTGAAAAGAGACAGAACCTGCGAGTGCATGTGAAAAGGAAGCAAAATCAATAAGAGACATTAGAAAATGCAAGAAGCCAAAAAAAGACCCTAGGGAAAGGCCTAAACATAAAAACATGTAATGGGAAAAAGTTGTTGTTGTTAAGTTGTTATCAAGTTGTTGTTAAGTTGCCAATAGGTTATTGTTGTCATATTGTTGGTAGATCTATGTTGGTATGCTAATGAGTTTTGTTGAGTCGCTCTTTTGTTTTTTCCTTAAGATTTCGCCATTATTGTCTGCTATGATAAGCCATTGTAAGGGATTTTGGGGAAGGAATTGTGCTTGACCTGCAGTTTGAAAATCCAGATTAGGTACTTAATTACTGACTATGTTGTATAAGTCATGTTATGGGAGAAGTTCTCTATTTATGTTGGGATGAGATCTAATAATACTTGAAGGATTATTCAGGCACCCAATTTTTTTTTATTACTTGTATGAATGCTTGATCTCTTTAATGCACAATCTGTCTTGTTCTGTGTAATTGATAGTTGCAATATTGTTTCACAAGCTTCTGTGATGTATCTGTTTATATTTATGCTGCGCAACATGGATTATCCTATGCATTTACTGGTTTAATACTTCTGATTATATGATCTCTCCAAATTTAAGTATGGTTCATTATTGTATTGCGCTAGATCTGATGGTGTTTCCTCATTAACTCACTTTATCACATTTAAGTCTCGGTTGGGCTTTGGGTGAGACCTCCTTCCCTCACGGAAGGTTTAATATGTCAGTGCTACTAGATTACACCGATACTTTTGTTGGTAACCTTTGAGAACCCTAGTCTCCAAATTTTCTCCAACAAATGGTTCTGTTGCCAGGACTTGAATCTTTCCAATGAGTTTTTAGAGGATGCCACATCACATATTTAAGTATGAAATTGAGAATTGGTGGGAAATAAGGTGTGATGAATTTATTTTGTAAGAAGTTGATCTACATAACAAAAATGTGCGGGTTGTGAAGAGCATTTGTTTTTTACTCGGAACTAGCAAGTGATCAATACGGGATCTTCTAGATTCGATTCCCAAAAGTGGTATTTCAGTGGCTTGACCAGTTATAAGAGGCAAAATAATTTAAATATTGAATCAAGAGAACTTATGATTGGACGACAGAGTGTTTAGGATCCCTTCACTAGACCGATCATCCAATTTATAGAGTTGTGGATTTATGGATATAAATCACCTTGGAAGGATATATGATTGAATTTGTTGCTGAGAACCACCAGTCGTTTTCAAAGGAAGAATCCATCTTCAAAGAAGGAGCTCGAGGAAGACTGCTCTGGGAAATCCCTCTTTGGATTAAAATTTTTCTTACGGAAGAGGGGATGTTACTTGTTCCATTGGAGATGTTAGCGTAAACCCATGTGAATAGGGGGTATTCAAGGTAGGGTCATGAGCCGACAAAGAAGAAATTTTGGGTGATGGGGGGTCGACGAGAGAAAATTGCAAGAAATGAATGAGCTCTAAGGAGGGCTCTGGTGGCCGAAAAGAGGTTGCAGACTCAGATAAGAAAGGTTATGAAGATATTTAATCCATCGTGGAAGGAGATGGGATGTGATGGTAGTAGGAATAAGGAATTAGAAAGGTTGCAAGAGTTGTGGAGACATGGAATGCTGGCCAACCGATGATTGAAGGAAAGATTTGGCGAGAGTAGTGAGGGTTATAAAGGAAGAAAACAAGAGATGAAAAACTTATGAGTACTGTAAAAAGTAGGGAAAACAAGTACCACCTCTAGAGCAAGTGGCTCAGCTGATACCTTAGAAGGTGTTAAGAGATAATAATATCTAATAACGCCCAAAGTTACAGAACTATTGTAACGTTCCCCATTACCAATATGCTCTGATACCAATCTATAATGTTCCCCGTTACCAATCTGCTCTGATACTATAATGTAAAATTCCCCATTACCAATATGCTCTGATACCAATCTGTAACATTCCCTATTACCAATCTTCTATGATACCATATGTAACGTTCCTTGTTACCAATCTGCTATGGTACCAGAATGTAATGTACCTGGCTTACTACTAAGAAACACTACTCAAAACTATAGTGTGTAGATTCTACTCTATAACATTTCTCTATGCATAAATACCTGAAGTGACGTGCTCAACCCCAAGTGGGTCATGCCACAGAAATTTCCTCTTCTGACACAACTTATAACAGCGAAAGCAACACAATACAAGTGTGTGCACAAGCATATTGTGCACACAACATTACTGTGTGTGTGATCCACTTTGAGCATGCCATCACTATTGCATGCACAACCCTTCCATCGTCACATGCTAAAATCTATTCTCCTTGTGGTGCAGACTACTTCCCTGCATGCACAATAAAATCCATCTTCTTGTGCATACATAGTATTTCCCTATGCGCATGACCATTCTATACTCACCTCAGAGACTATGACCCTTATTATTGTTGATGATTGCAGCTATGTGAGACATTCTCCAGCTTACAAACCTGTGAGATGTGGATCATTGCAGCTATGTGAGACTTTCTCTAGCTTACAAACTTGAGAGAAAGCCCCTGAGAAGGGTGTGTGGTTCCTATCTGAGACAGAGATGGAATGTAGAGATGACCTCCTCCATACAGAGAGTTGAGAAGAACTCCATATTAACACAGTGAGAAAAGTGATCTGTAGAGTTGGACATACCCGTGGTTGAGCACAAGGTGAATGCGTGAAATCCCAATGTGCTGGGTGCATCGTCATGAGGACATAAATGAAGATGATGTATTAGCCTCCTCCGAGCAAAAGAGTTGACGAGAAAACTCCAGATGACTCTCTTGTGTAATGCAGTGGGAAAGAAGATCTGTTGAGTGGACATGCCTGTGGACGAGCACAGGTGAACGTGCGAAGAAGTGGTTCACTATGTAATGCAGTGAGCCAGAGATATGTACATCCCTATGGATGTGCCCCTAGTGGATGAGCACTAGTGGGTGTATAATTTCCCTTGCTATATTTTTCAAGAGTCGGACCTTCTTGTAACCCTAATTGTAATGTAAAGGGTACAGGTTGGCTCCACCTTAACGTGACTAGTAATTAATGGAAAAGATAATTAATCTGATTAATATTAATTATATTATAAGCTAGTGAGGTCGGCCCTATTGTGCCAATATACACTTCTGTTGATAGGTTCAGGTTAGTATAACTAAAGGTAAATTCCACATTGAGGAAACATACCTTTCATGTGAGTTTTCAAATTTCAGAAAGTACACCTTCTTGGGAAAAGTGCACACCTCTCTTGGGCGCTATTCTTCTAGTGTTTGAGCACCCTCTTATATGCTAGGTTTATCTTGGTGGTGAAGGTCTTTCTCTTGAAGAATATAGAAAAGGATTTGGCCACCCTTGTAACCCCTGTTGGTACCCCTTTGAGTGGTAGCGCATCAAACAACACCTGTGTACAAATCGACCTATATTTCCTGGCCCTCTTTAGATAAACCGATCGACCACTTGACTGCTATAGTGCCACCAAGAACAACACTCGGGAATATACTCTCTAGTACCTGGGTAGTCGGGTAGTACGACTAAGGGCACAGTCTAGCCTCCTTAGTTAGTGCCCTGAGATATTGGTCCGAGTACTACTGTTGGACCCCACACGTATATCAGAGAGCTATAGCATAGGGCAAACCCTTGTCTGTAGAACCCTTGAATACCTAACCCTTGCGGACGGAAACAAAAAAATTAAAACAAACAAGATCTATTACCATGCAACTGGGTTCGGGTTACCAAATCACTACACATTTCTTCCTGGTTAATCATTTGGGCATTTCATCACTGCATTTTTCTTCAGACCGGAGTATAACTTCGTAGGTGTAAAAAAAAAAAAAAAAAAAAAAAGTCTGGAAATTTTTGCACCATTATTTGAGACCTATTCCATTGTATTTATCTCTTTTCCCTTATCACATTCATACATATCATTTTTCAGCAACATTTTTGACCCCACCCACCTCGTTTCGGTTCCCTCGTCATCATGGACCATACCCATAGCCAAGACTTGGAAGCTCGCCTCAATACCTTGCAATCTATATTCAAATAAACCCAACAAGAAGTGAAACAAATCAGTGCAAATGTTGCCACCATCAATACAACCATGCATTCCTCCATTGTCGCCTCAATCGAGGATCTCAAACAAGACATGACTACCCATCTTGAATTTTTCGTTTCGATGATCTGCACCAAGCTGCATATCCCTGCAAATAACCCTTTATCTGAACCACCTCCACATACCAAAGCTAAAACTTCCTCTCATTCCCATAATTCTTAGCCCCATCACTTTCAGCGTGATGTACGCCTTCCACGGGTGGATGTGACCAAATTTGATGGCTCAGATCCCACTAGTTGGGTAACCCAAATGGAACATTATTTCTGTTTATATGGAATTACATATGACTTGGCCAAACTCTAGTATGGTGTTCTCCATCTAGATCAATAACATTGGCAATGGAGAAAAACTTCCCGTCAAGGGTATATTGCTTGGACACACTTTGTGGCAGAGATTTATGAATTCTTTGATACTAACACCAACCATTTAGGACGTTTGACAAAGTTGAAACAATCCAGAATAGTGGAAGACTTTATAGCTGCTTTTGAGCGCTTGACTTTTCGGACAGAGGGCATGTCTGATGCCTTTTTCCGAGAATGTTTTATCAATGGCCTCAAGGATGAGATTCGTGCCCATGTCCTCCTGGCTTGACCTCAGAGTTTGGTGGAGGCTACTAAAAGAGCTAAAGAAGCACAACAAGTTGTATCTTCTCAAAACCAGAAACCCTCCTTTATTCCTCCTAGTAAACAAGTAAATCCCACTACTCCCTCTGCTCTGCTAAAGATCCAAAAATTGACCAGGGATGAAATGGTTGAATGTCAACTCAAAGGCCTTTGTTATAATTGTTATGACAAATATTTTCCAGGCCACAAGTGTAAGGAACAAATTCTTTTTATGGCCATCTCGGAGGATGTTTCATAAGAGGATGTTGAAACTCCCCTTATGTCTGAGTCACTTGAAACCATGGACACAACCCCTCCCTCAAACCCTCTCGAAGTAGAACCGATCATTTCCCTAAATTCTCTCACCGGTTTCTTTTCTCCCCAAACCCTCAAGCTAATTGGTTACATCAAGCATAGGAAGGTCATCATTCTGGTTGATAGTGGCAACACCCATAATTTTATTCATCGCTGCATTTCCCAAGAAACTCATTTTTATATCCATGCAGTCAATAATTTCCAAATCATGATTTCCAATGCCAGCTCCATGAAATGTGGAGGGCATTGTGAAAATATTCATCTCCAAATTGGTGACTACCACCTAAAATATCATATGTTTGCTATCGACATGGGCGGTTGTGACATTGTGTTGGGTGCAGACTGGCTGAGGACTTTGGGTCCCATTCTCATGGATTTCAAGGAATTAACCATGCAATTCGACCTGGAGGGTCAAAAATATAAGTTCCAAGGCATCACCACCAGTTCACCGAAGATCATTAGTTCCCATCGCATGGAAAAACTTCTCCAAAAAGGTCATTCTAGCGTTATTTCCCAACTCCATGCCATACAGGGAACTGAGACACCCTCTATGCTGCAAGACCTCCAATCCATCCTCTAAACATCAAGTGGTATTTTCAACTCCCTAGGGACTCTTGCCTTCCCGTGGTGTTCATGATCATTCCATTCCCCTTATCCCAGGAAGCCTCCCTCCCAATATTCGTCCCTATCGGCACCCCTTTTCCCAAAAAAATGAAATTGAGAAAATGGTTCAAGAACTGCTTAACACATGCATTATCCACTCTAGTACGAGCCCCTACTCTTCTCCGGTGGTCATGGTCCTTAAGAAAGAAGGTTCTTTGCGCATGTTTCTTGACTTTCGCGTCCTCAACAAACTCACCATTAAAGACAAATTTCCCATTTCTGTCATTGATGACCTCTTGGATGAATTGAGTGGTGCCCAGTTCTTTACTAAACTTGATCTTCGTTCTGGCTACCACCAGATCTGTATGAAAGAGGTAGACATTCCTAAGATTCCCTTTAGAACTCATGATGACCACTATGAGTTTTTGTTCATGCCCTTTGGCCTATGTAATTCCCACTCCACCTTCCAAATCCGCATGAATCATGTCTTTTGCCCCTTTATCCGTCATTTTTTCTTATTTTTCTTTGATGATATCCTCATTTATAGAAAAACCTGGACATACCATCTTGCTCATGTCAACCACATTCTCCATCTACTCTCTCAGCACCAACTTTTCCTTTAACAATCTAAATGTTCTTTTGGTGCCTCCGAAGTCGAGTACTTGGGTCATCTTGTTGGAAAGAACGATGCCGGGGTGGATCCTAAAAATATTGAAGCTATGCAAGACTGGCCTCACCCAAAGACTCTCAAAATCTTGCAAGGATTTCTGGGCTTAATAGGTTATTATCGCAAGTCTGTTAAGAATTATTGAAAGATTGTGACACCTCTCACTGCACTCCTTAAAAATAATTCTTTCACTTGGACTCCAATAGTTTCTCAGGCTTTTCAAACCTTGAAGATGGCCATGTGCACCACTCCAGTCCTGGCCCTTCCTGATTTCACAAAGACCTTTGTCCTGGAATGTGATGCTTCAGGGAAAGGTATTGGCACTGTCTTTATGCAAGAGGGTCAGCCTTTGGCATTTACCAGCAAACAACTGTCTGAACGAAATTCGAGAAAATCAATCTATGAAAAGGAAATGTTGGCTATTCTACATGCCATTGATTTGTGGCACCCTTATCTATTGGGGAAACACTTCCAAATTAAGACATATCATCAAAGCCTCAAGTATTTTATGGAACAACACATTTCTTCCCCAGAGCAACAAAAATGGGTGACTAAGCTCTTTGGATATGATTATGAGATAATTTACAAGAAAGGAAAAGACAATGTGGTGGTGGATGCACTTTCCCGAAAATATGAAGATGAAGGCTCTCTTTTTTCTCCCTCCTTCATTGTACCAGATTGGCTCCAATCCATTCACCAGGAATTGCTACAAGATCCCAAAAGTTCGATTCTGATACAACAATTGTAGTCCAATTATCCAGTTTCCCTTGGGTACTCTTGGCTCCATGATGAGCTTCGATACAAAGACCATTTGTATTTAAGTAAACAGTCAAAACTTAAATCCATGGTGCTTTTTGAGCTTCATGCTACACCCACAGCTGGGCACTTCGGGTTTACCAAAACCTATGACAGGGTCAAACATTCTTTTCTATGGGATGGTATGAAACAATACATTCGTAATTTTGTGGCCAAATGTGATGTGTGTCAATGCAACAAGGGAGAAACAGTCAAATCTCTTGGCACACTACAACCACTTCCGATTCCACCTACTATTTGGAGGGATATCTCTATCGATTTTATTAGAGGCTTACCTAAATCGGGCAATAAATCAATGATCATGGTGGTAGTTGATCACCTTTCCAAGTATGCTCATTTCTGTGCTCTTCAACACCCATTTACAACATCCACAATGTCTCAACTTTTCATGGATTAGGTCTTCAAGCTTCATGGCATGCCACATTCTATTGTTTCTGATCGCGACCCAACTTTCACCAACGATTTTTGGCAAGAACTATTCAAGCTACAAGGTACCCAATTGCATCTCAGCACAGCTTATCATCCCCAAAGGGATGGTCAAATGAAATTTGTCAACAAGTGTTTGGAAATATAATTGAGGTGTTTTGCATCAAAAAATCAAAATCAGTGGGCTCAATGGTTACCCCTAGTTGAATGGTGGTATAACACTTCATACCATACAGCTACTCACATGACTCCTTTTGAAGCGGTATATGGACAAAATCCACCGTCAGTTCTCTCATATTTACCAGGTGTCTCGAAGGTCTAGGAGGTTGACCAAACACTTACAGTTTGAGAGGCTATTCTCTATACCCTCAAAGAGAATTTGGTCATGGCCCAGACTCACATGAAGCAACAAGCAGATCAAGGTCGATCTGAACGTCATTTTGCAAAAGGGAATCAGGTGTTTCTTCAACTGCAACCTTACAAGTAAACTTCCCTCAAGGCTGACCATTGTTAGAAGTCGACACCCAAATTTTATGGTCCTTATACAGTTCTCAAGCATGTGGGACAGGTGGCCTATCGGTTAGCTTTGCCTAGTCATTCTAAGCTACATCCTATTTTTCATGTTTCATGCTTGAAGAAGGTGATTGGAACTAAGTGCCAAACTCAAACCAACCTTCCCAAGTTGGACGAAGAAGGTTCCATTCGGCTACAACCACAAGCAGTTTTGGACCAGCGTAAGTGTCGCCTGCATCAGCGAACCATCAAGGAAGTGTTAGTCCAGTGGAAAGATACAACTCTAGCAGATGCCACTTGGGAACTAACTACCATTCTGCAACAATTTCCACATCTCAAGCCTTGAGGACAAGGCTCTTTTTAAGGGGAAGGACATGTTAGGGACCTAACCCCTCACATAGGTAGAACAATGTATTCCGATGTAATAAAGGTCAATATTAATAATGTNATGTTAGAATATAGAAGATTGTGCTCATTTTACCATTGACGATACCCTCGTCACCCAACCACAGGCCGAAGCCACCCTCCGAGCACCTTGACCTTGACAGAGAAGATAATCCTAGTAGCAATCCAATAGCCAAGAGAGGCTAATGCACCAAGCAAGAATAGAACCCAAGCTGATCAGATAATCCCACCCAGAGGCTAACGCACACCTTCCCAGAAACTTGCGCACAAGCTGCAACTGCACCTGCGTAGATCCAGTTCTCCCTGCAACTGCTGAGATGTGAATAATGAGAACTGGCGCCCTGTATTTATAGTAGTCTGGGAAGTTTAACTGGGGCCAACTTCTCCTTCTGGGTATTAATAAATTCATATTAAATATATTTCTGTAG
>JASDQU011443451.1:0-22534 GCA_032191745.1 Picea mariana | reverse complement strand
ACAGAGTTAAATGAGGAAAAACTATCTGGATAAGTTTATCTATCATTTATTTAACTTTGAATTCTCTAAGATAAATGGTAACCAAATATGAGTACTGATAGCATTCCATTAAGAGATAGGTGGCATTCTATTTAGGGACTATGTGATGTAATTGCCAAGTACGCTACCTATTACAATATGTACACAATCTTATAAGTTATCAAGAATTGGTGATACTATCTATTAATAAGGAGATCCAAGCTGCAACAAATGTGTGGTACAGACCTGTAAAATTGCATTTCTATAAGAAAACGTGGATGTATAAAGTAGAATTTCATGTCATTCAAAATTCAACAAACTTATCAGTTCTCATGATTTGAAGATTGGTAGGATTGCAACATTTTCATTGGATTCTATCAAGTATGAGGATATTTGAATGACATTTAATCGTGCAAATTAGAGGGAAATAGTACCCATATTCCCCACAAACCATTTCAAGCATTTAAAAACACATTCTAGTTTGTTGCAAAGTCAATTCTTGAAATTGGTTACATACATACAATAATTCAACTTAGTCACTCCAAGAAAGAAGGGGCACAAAACAAATTGGTTGACTTACTTTCTTTATGATCAAATGCAATGTTGAGTGGTTTGTTGGAAACAAGTTTGGTTTAGTACATAGGCCTCAAAGAGTTGTGCCAAAAAACTGGGACTTTATCATAATGCTTGAAACTAGTTCAAAGATTTCTATTGGAAAAGGAATTCTACACTAGCTAAAAAATTACATGCCTCAACCTTGACAATTCATAGATAGATTCATATACATTTAATTTAAAAATGCCTCCTAGTTAGACAAAGTATATGCTTGGGTTTTGAGTGGTTGCATGTTGTCCCGTGACCTTAATGCTCATGTAAGCAAACTAAGTTCTCTTATGCTAGATCTAATGTATTTCAATCAACATTTATCCCCTTGCTCTGTATATTTGACCTTTTCTACAATTCAAGTGGGGCCTAAAAATAACCCATGCCCTGAATATTTCTCATTCTACAAGTGACCTTAGAGGATAATGACACTGAAAATGGCTAGAAACTTTGTTCAAAAAGTTTACTAAAAGGTAATTATTCTCGCTCTGTAACAAAATTTTATTTTTTAAAAAACACTAACATGTTGTCTATATTTCGATGCCCCCACATCTCACTTCCGACGAACTAAAAAACAATATTTTTTTTAATCGCTTTCATTATGTTGGTCTTTCGATGTCCTCATGTCTCACTTTCGACGACATAAAAAATAGTCGATAAAGTCAATTCGTCCATGAATAGATCCTGTGTCGTCTGACTGCCGATGAACCTAAATTCCATAGCATCTCACTTCTAATGAATGAAATGTGGTTGATATGGAAAATTCATCGTCCAATAGTTTCCATATCATCTTACTTATGACGAATGAAATGTGTCCAATATGTAAAATTCATCGATGAATGGTTGTACTAGAGCATCTCACTTTCGATGAACAATGACGTCAGAAGTGAGATGACCTTCTATGTTTTGGGTCATCTAAATTATGATGACTATGTACATCACTATAGAACTCAGCCTTTGACGACATGTTTCCACCCAAGATGTCGGAAGTGAGACGACCTGAGTATCTGCCAGAATTGAGACAGTACCAGAATCAACGTTTGGGGGGGGCAGGTTTTTTCAGGATCTCGATAAACGTACGTCGATATTATGGTGAAAGTGTCATCGAAAAATGACCCAAATTTACTAGTGCCCTCTTCTTGACATTTTAAGTGATCTAGGAAAAATACCTTCTATCACGATTTGGTCAAGTCGACTTGGTCACGATTTTTTAAGGTGCTTATTTCTTCTCCCTTCTTCCTATTTTTTTTTCCTCTTCTAATGAGGATAAAAAAATGTCAAACTCATCTTTATATTATAGTGTTGTTTCAAATGCAAAGTGTACAGAGTATTCTAAAGAAGATAATGATTGTGAGAGAAAATATGATTTCTCAATTGAGTACTAAGAAGGTTTGTGGTGGACATATCTAATAATAGTGTTAATATAACTCTCTCATGCTTGATTTATGCTAATATTGAAATATATTAGACCATAAAACATGAGGAAATTTATAGATCAAGAAGTCCAAATGTAATAGTTGTGAAAATTGATAATTTTGTTACCTGAAAATTGTGGAAATGGAAATGGAACATCCGTTCAACCTCAGGAAATATCTATTCACCCTCAGGAAACCCCCAAATCGTGCTTTGATTGTACCCTATCTCCATTCACCTTGAGGAAACCCCCAAAACTTGTTTTGGTCACACCTGTCATTTGAAAATGAACTTCCATTGCCTTGCTCTCATGCTTTTCTCATTTTTTTGGTTCGAGCTATTAATAAACACTAAATTCAGCGCAATCTATGCCAAATTTAGCACCAACTTATGGGTGATAGTATAATCTATTACGGTCGCAACAATGGGCACAAAAAAATTCTAGAGTTACGTCTAGATGGGTTATGATTGGTCCTGCAAGTTACATGGTGGAAACCAATTTTGTATTTATTGGGAAAGTTGAGTGAGTGATTAATGGTATGGAGATGGCTAGGAGGACTATGGTATGTAATTTTTCTATATTCTAGGTTGTGATTACAAGGATATGGACAGCTGGATACAAGAACTAGGCTGTAAGTGCATTCCAACTAATGATGAGTAAGTGGATATCAAATGACCAAGGAAAAGTTGTGTGTTAAGAGAGTGAACTGACTGTATGGTGTCCATGGATGACTACACTAGAATGCTAGCATGCATAGGTGTCCTAATTTCAAGTGGCACCATATGTTTAAATGGAACAATTGGGCGATTAGGAGTGAGCAAAGGTTGGGTGAAAGGTGACACCATTAGCTAAATGATAAGGATAGTCTAAATGGTTGTAGGATGTGTAAACATGGCTATGATTGTAATTTGGGTGAGAGGAGTAGATCCATGGCTCTAATAATTATAGGTGGAAGCACTCTGGTCATTAACCGGTAATGCGATCTAGGTAAAAATGCATTCAAACTTAGGGTAACAATAAAGGAAGTTTAGGATATAAGGCAGACCCTACTCTGTAATATGATTTAAAGTAATCTATATCTTCATCCCACTCATGAGTCATGTACATGGATCTATGTGGGGTTATAACCTTATGAATCAATAGGTAGGGAGGTCAACATAATAATAGTTGATAGAGTGGTCACAAATTTAGTTGGGATTATGAGGATCTCTATAGAACTGAGAAATGGTGTCATTTGGGTCATTAGAGATAACGGATGCAACATAGTTTAGGTGTTAGTCAATCATTTTGTTAATGATTTCATATATAATGGTAGTATGAAGGCAGGCTACGGGATGTCACTTAGATATAAAAATAAGAAGTAATAAGTTAAAAAGAATAAGGCTAAGGAAAAAATAGAAAAGGGTCATGAAGTGTAAGAAGAAAAAGGACCAAGCAAAGAGATAATGGAACAAATACAAAGATACCCTACAAGTAAAAAGTTGAAAGATGAAAATAAAAATCAAAATGTAAAGGATGATCGACATGATGAGGAGCTAAAAAAAAGGAGGGAAAATTATTAATAGATAAAAAATGGAATATGTGAAAGTAAACTATGATCAAACTAGATTCATATCAGGTTCAACATAAGAATGTCTCATACTTGAAAGGAAAATTTTAGGGCATAAGGATGGATCTATGGAATTACAACATGTTTAAGTCCTCTGAGACACCTTAGGTGAGGCAACGCTAGATATACCAAAAGTCTTATAATGTAGCGTGAGTAGATAGAATGAACAGAGAAAGGTTCACTATTAAACTCGTATACATGTCTAACAAATGGTGTGGGATGATAAGAACCTAGTTCAAATGAGTCGATAAAAATATCATTTTTTTTATTACTTATTACAGGGGGCGTAGGTTGAATAAAGGAAGAATATACATGGGAAAAATAAATATATATAGTGAGGAAAAATAAATGCTACCCAAGCTATGCTAAAATAGCTAGAGTTTGGAGAAACAACTAAGTAGATGCAGATGAAGGATGACAACCTGTTAAGGGAAAGACCTAGGTGATGAAGCATAAAGTGATAATTCTACCAAAGTAATGTTAAGGAAATAAAGGGAAAAAAATGATACCTAATAAGACTTAAGTGGAATATGGACCCACTATGGCAAAAACCTAGGTGAGGGAAAGATTACAATGGAGTGTTATTTATTAATATGTGTAATAACTAAGATGTCAAGGAGAACAAAGATGACCTCTTTTGGATAGTCTCGGAGACCTAGAGGTAATGGTGGAATGTAATACCTCTCTCTATAGGAGGCTACAAAAATGTAGATAAGAAGATGAGACCTAAATGGAAGTCAATAAGGATGGTCATGGTGAAGAAAAAACAAGAGATAGTAGCCAATGGGGTATAAAAGAAGAGGCAAATGACTCAAGAGACAAGTAGTTAATCGATTAATTAAGAAATAAAAAAATATGTATAGTACTCCAATAAAATGAAAATAAAAAGGAAATGATCAAGTAGTAAAGTGAAAAATAAAGAGGCAAAGGAAAACATGCAAGTCAATAATAGTGCAACAAGAAAACATAAAAAATTAAAAGAGATTATTTAAATATGTAATAAAAAAGGATACAAGAAGGAGGATGTCAATGTGTAAAGGTAAGAGTAAAAATAGAAAGGATGAGTGGGAGAGAATTATCATGAGAAAAGTGAATAGTGAAAAGATGGTGTGATACATGTGATAGCATGATGGACTCTTTAAGGAGTTCTGTGGAGTGGGATCGATTGACCAATGATAATTTAGTGGAAGGTTTTGTTCCTCTAAATTTAGTTCATGATTTTCAAGTTTCCCCATATGTAGATATCAATGTGAATGAGGCCCCGAGTAAGATAACATTTGTTGAGCTCGAGGTGGTTATTAATGGTTTTGAAAAGAGAGGAAATATTTCAATTGATATCCATTGTAAGGGAAACCCTACTAAGAGTGATAGGGTTAATGGTGAAGCATCCCAAGGAGTGAATGGGAATTTTGGTAGTGGATATAAGGAATTGGGTAAAAGGAAGATGAATAAGTGTGTTCAAAAACAATTTTTTTTATCAAACTATTTCTTGGTCTAGACATAAAAATGCATGAGGTGGTTGGTTTGAATTTTTAATCCATTGTCAACTGATTTCATGGTAGGAAAGTGGGTTAATTTTCATTATTGAGGGCATGGTTGCAAGATTCATGGGAACCTTAGGTAGGGTACACTCTGAATTATTTTCTTTTATCTAGAGGTTGGCTAGGGTTTCTCTTTAGATCTCAAGAGGATTTGTAGAAGATAGTAGTGCATCACTAGAAGTGAGATTCAATTATGATTTTTAACAAATGTTGGTCACCTTTATTTGACTCTTGTACTAAGAGAAGTGATATATTCACCCCTATATGCTTAAAGTGTTCTGATATTCCACTAGATTTATGGTATTTAGACAACTTTATAGAAATTTGTAATTTTCTTGGTCTTTTATTGAATCATACATGTTATTTCTAGACATAAGTATTATTTCTATAGGAGAGGTATTGTTGTAGAGATGAAATTGGAGAAAATAGATCATACCTTTTCTCAACCTCTAGACTATTTGAGGGCCCCATTTAGGTGTATTTGGTTTCATATGTATGGGCATGTGGCTATGGACTCTAAGTTTCCTTTTTGGAAGAAGGATTTGGAATGGAAAGGGTAAGTAGGTCATTATGGGCCTATCATGTCAAAGTTTGTTGATGATCTGTAGAATGTTGGTGGTTTGGAGGCCCAAATGGAGATGTCTAGTTTCATGATAGGTCGTGTATAAGAGGTTAAGGGTGGGATGGATAATGTGGTAGTAGTAGCTCTAGTGGATATTTATTCATCTTGGATTAATGGTTCACCATCAATGGAGACTCATCCTACCCTAGATATATGCCAAAATGAAATTTAGGTAAGTCCATACAATATCAAGCCCCATTAATGTTGCAATATCCTTCTTTTGATTCTAAAAAACTAGGGTTTATAAAAAAAATTAGGGATAATGGGAAGGATATATCTTGGTATATAAAGGGTATGGTGGGGTGTAGCCAATATATGGAGGTAATGATTACATGATATCCTAAAACGGGCATAGGCCCTATATAAGGTTTTCATATTGGGTTTGATTCTAGTGACAAAAACTATGTGATTTCTAATAAAAATAGAAAGGGCCCAAATTTAGTTGGTAGTAGATACAATATATGGTTGAGGAACAAGTCCTTGCGTGATGTTGAATGGGTGGTTGAAGAGAAACTAGCATGTATTGAGGGGAAAAGAAATAAGGGGCCACGTAAAGGAGAAGGGTATTTATGAAGTGATGTCTAGTAAAATTGTTTTACTTTGAGGGTTTTTAGAGTCAATAATGCACCAACAAAGGGTGCCTTGTGATTTTATTATCATTAAATGGTTGAGGGATGAGTATATTTTTTAGAAGACAAATCCTGAAGGAATTCTTGAGTCTCAAAATCTTGATCTAATGTTGTTTCAAGATCCTTTAGGTGATGGTGAAAAAAATGTTGATGATTTGGGGAAATTATTTGGGGGATGGGACTTTGTTTTTGTTGATGAAAGGGGAGATCAAATGGGTTGATTACTGGTTGGAGGTTAAGGGTTTTATTGTTTTTCTAATATAGTCCTTTGAATGAAGATCAAGAGATATTTTATATTCTTGGGATCTAGATAAAAACAATTACAATGTTGAATAGGGTTAGTTATTGGGAGAAAAATTTCAACTTGGATTCTATTAGACAAGAGAATGTCGTTGTTGGTTTTGAACCCAATTTTTCAATTGAAAGTGCTAAATTTTGGCATCCTTTGGTCCTTTATCTGTTTTTTTTTTAGGAAATTGAATGAGCTGGTAGGCCTATTTCATATCAAGCCCATCAAGTTAAGGACAACCTAAAGAAATATGACGGTGTGGGAGAAAACAATTACAATGAGGTTTGATAGGTTCCTTTTGTTAGAAGATATGATTAGTGACTAGATAAGGGTTAGGTAGTGGGTTAAATTTTGGAAAGAGTAAAATCACTTTCCTATTTTTTTAGAAATGCCTTCTTTAGGGAGGAAACCCCTAATCCCATTCAAGATCTATTCTTCCTAGTTGTTGGAAGAAATTTTTTAAATGATTGGTTAAGGATAAGTGGGTGCCTTTTGATGGGTCCTGAAGTGTTCCAACTACTCTTTAATTTGAGAAAAAAATGAAGATAATTATAGAAGATGCTCTTCATTGGGCACAAGAGAAAAAAAATAGAAAAGGAAATTGTTGCTATTGAGTTAGAGATGAATGGATTATATTTTAAAGAAATAGTTGGATATATTAATGAGTACAAGTTGAAGGTTAATCACATAGAGAAAATGAAAAGAAATGTATTGACAAATAAGGAAGTATCATGGAGGTTAAAAAGTAGAAAACTATAGTTAGAGTGAGAAGATGGAAATACATTTTTTTTCCATGTGTATGCACTTCATTGAAAAAATGTTAATGCCACATGGAAAATTAATAGGAATTATGGATTAGTGGAATATAGTTTTGAGGATATTGCAAGAGTTGGTATTGATAACCTTAATGATATTTACAAGGTTAAAGGTAGGGTTTCAATAGTTGAAGTGTTTAGAATGACTACCATTTTCTTATTTTTGTAAATGTGGTAGACAACAAGAGATTATTGGAGGAGGTTTATAAAGAGGAAATGAAATTTGTAATCCACATTTTTCAAAAGGACAAAATTCAATGGATTCATGGGTGGCCCATGGAATTCTTCCTTGGTTTTTTTGAGGTTATTGAAGGGGATCTTTTAAGATTTATTCATGAATCTAGGAGGACTATGAAGATGCTTGCTTCTTCCAATGCCACTTTATAGCCTTGATTCCAAAATCAGATGGCCCCTCTTCATTTGATGAATTGAGGCCTATTTTTTTGTATAAATACATATACAAGATTGTAAAAAACATTATAGCCATGAGAATTATAGTCATGAATTTCACTCAACCTTTTTAGAAGGATTTACAAAAATTTGATATATAAATCCAATTTGAATTATGGTTTCCAATTTTCAATGTTTATTTGGAGAAATAAAAAAGATAATGTCTGGAATCTTGTTTGATATAGGTGGATGAAAAATCGATTTTAATATCTCCCTGGAATCAAAAATAAAAAAAATATTAGCCATGGCCAAACATCCTAGGAAAAAATAAGTCATGACTCCTACATATCTTAATATTTTGAGCTTTACAACTCTACTACATTCTTTTGAGTACGGGGAATTGTTTCAATAATACAAAGAATAAATTGGGACATACTTCTTCCAACCCAACTAAGTAGGACATATAGAATTCCATCACTAACAAGAATGTTTGAAGGTCCCAACTACACAATGTGGTGTTTGATCCCAAGCTAATTTTGACTTGTGGCCCTATTTTCCCTAACTTATTAGATGATAATGGATTTGATTGGTGTACTAAAAATGATTGTCATTGTTGTGTAACAAGATCCAGAGGAGGCCATGGAAAGTGGACTTGGATGGCGTAGAAATACTAAATTGCAGAGAGGAAAGTGGGTGGAAGAGGATATGACAATAGAATCTGTAGATACAATAAAGGTAAGAAGACAAAGCAACCTCAACCAAAGGAGGAAGGTCTTTATGAATTCACAAATGCTACAACGTAGAGGAGACAAAGTAATTTTTTTCCATGTAGCCTTTGAGGTCAAAATTATTCATTGAAAATGCACAAGAATGGTGATTAAATGTGATTCTATGATCAAGGGAAATGTTTTAAAATTAGGATGTCCATGTGGGATAGGGATGTTGGATACTTGTCTTGTTGAAAATTTGGCTCAATTTATATACTTAGGGTCGTAAAATTATTTTTTTTCAACTCCAAAACATGATATCAATATGTCAAATATGTCACTAAGGTGAGCTTTCTGTTGGATAGCATATTCGTTGAAATGAGATAATTGGTGTACTAAACATTATTGACTACGTTGTGTATTACAGGAGTTAGATGAGGCCATGGAAACATACCGTGTCATATCAAATGAGGACACAAGGAATGATGTGGTACATCAGGTACTCTAATTTTGACTTAACTTAAGAAAAATCGATCTGATGAGATTTTGTGATACATCTATATTTTTTCATAATATTATTAAAATTTATAGTGTACTATCCAATCTTGTCAGAAATTAATGCATGTTGTTGATTATTTTAGATGGAGATTGGAGCAAATGTAGAGCTTGAGCATTCAACTAGAAAAAGAAAAATATATGTACCTGGACATGGACCTAAAACTGTTAAATCATGTAGAGGACAGTGGGTGGAAGAGGATATGACAATATATCTTGTAGACACAACAAATGACTGCATTGAACAAGAGGTTGGTTTGGACTATAGTACATGGGATGAATACCTTGAGAAAATTGTTGTTTGTGGAGTTTTTGTATGTTATGGAAAGAAAAAATTCAAACGAGCGATTGTACAAAGATATTACATAGATGATGAGCTTCCAGTGGGTAGTACACCTCCTACAATCGATTTAAATCCAATAGGAATTGTGGTAAGGAATTTTCCAATTTGATATAAATAATATGTATACTTCTTTTAAACATTGTTTTATATTATTTAAATAATTAATTTTTTTCTTAATGAATACTTGCAAGATAAAGTTCTCGGTTTAAAGTTTCCTAGAGCACCGAATTATATCCTAGAGGGCGATGATCATTTATCAGATGATACATCTAACAAAAATATGTGCACATATACCAGCTCTGAATATGAGGATTTCATGAAAACAAGTAACAAAACATGAACCACTTTAAAGATGCATAATTTTCTTAAACAAAAGGGGAATGTGGACTACATACCCTATGAGAATGAATGTGATGGGGATGATGAATTTCCCCTGAGTTTGAGATCAATTTACAAAGAGACATTTGAACGTCGAGCATATTGTTCTTGGCCTAGTGATCAACAAATACCTAGAGTGCATAAGGTGCTTCAATGTTGGGGGTACAACTACATGATACGACCCTCCAATATTCATGGAGAAAATCTAGGCCTATTTATTATCCAAAATGTCCATGTGGGATATAAACATAGAAAAAATTCACAACAAACCACTAGGAGATTAATACCATATTATGGTCTGTCATATTACAGTGGTGAATGGAGAAGGCTAGCAAAATACAAGCCTAGCATGTCAACATATAGTCTAAATTTGAATATGTATACACATCGTCTCCAATTGAAAAGTGGAAAATAAATGAATAGAGGTCATCTTATGTATATATATGGGCATGCATACACACACAAAAATATTGCAGGCTTTATAAATAGTAGTAAGGGAAGGGACCCTAATGTAAGACTGAATTGTCAATTTGTTGAAGTTATAAATTATAAAGATGGAGATATGGGAAGAGAGGTTTATAGATTGATAATGTTTGAGGCTACTATGGACCTTACCATTGGGGATGAGTTATTTATTAATTACCCCTTATTAAAACACACTCCTACATGAAATAAAAGGGAAGAACTAGGTCTCCCTAAGGATGTTCGTGAGGTAAAAAAACCAAATAATAATCAATGAGTGTGGATTGACATTTTATAAACTATGTTGTCAAAGTTGTGTTTTATTTTAAATTATTGAATAAAATAATGTTCCGTTATTCAATTGATGTATATATGTTCATACATTCTACATTTTTATTGGTTAAGATATATTTGATTATATTTCTTTGAAATTGATACAATTATGATTTATCCAATTGTTGCCAAACATTAAATAATTATTGTGTTTTCCGATAGGTAGAAGATCTTGATGATACACCTACTAATACCCAATATCAAATTGGGTTATTAATATTTGGACGACATGATCCAAACCATCATTTAAAGCATACCATGGAGAAAAGAGAAACATTGAAGAGAATACTACTAGCTGATAAATTTGAAGAGCTGATGAGATTAACATACATTGACGACACACCACATAGATTTAATGATAACGATGATAGTGAAAATGCAGTGCATGAAGAAGGATTGAATGAAATGCTTACATGTTTATTTTGGGATGGAAACAATGATGGCTATAATTATCATATGGTTGGCAGTAACAATGATAGCAGGGGTAATTACCACCAACAAAATATTGATGATAACAACCCGAAAGACTTAATCAAGCAAGCTGCGAAGACACCCATGTTCAGATTGGGTGCAAGTAGAACCTCAAAACCTGCATGCACACTAATATTATTAGAAATTAAGTCACTATTTGGTTGGTCAGACAAAGGATTCACTACCTTACTGAAGTGAGTTGAAATGTGTTTCTTACTTTGCATTGTCAATTGGTGTACATAATTCGTAAACATTCATCAACTTCATTTATATTTATTTAAGGGTATTTTTAAACCATATATTGTATATAAGAAATCCTAGTATAGATTGACATATCAAACATGTTCATCATAAGTCAAACACTCAATTGATTTAATCTCTGGCAATCTTGCAAGGCACTAAAAACTAAAATATTCCCTTAAGAGAATGTGTTTCCATCAACTTGCAGAGAAGCACGTCAGTTGTTGGTTGAGTTGGGGATTGAATATAAGAAAATTCATTCAGGTAAAAATGATTTCATTTTATAAAGAGATGAATATCAAAACAAGGTATAATTCCCCATGTGCAAAGAGAAGATATATCGTACAGATGTACAAGGTCCTATAGTTCCAAAGAAGGTTTTACGTCACATGCCAATTATACCTAGAATTCAACGAATGTTTTGTTGCAATTCACTTGCACAATTGATGGACTAGCATGAAAATAACATGAGTAAATATGGATTCATGTGAATTATGACCGACTCCAAAGAAATGAAACACAGAGAAAAAATGGCCAAGAAAATTCAAAGATGAACCATGTAGTATTAGGTTTGGTATTGCAATTGATGGAGTGTGCCCATTCTCTTTTCTGAGCTCAAATTATAATGTTTGGCCAATCATATTGATAGTATAAAATATTCCCCCATTTATGTGTGTTAGAAATGAGCACCTTATGGTGACTCTCATTGTTCTAGGAAAACATCAAGTTAAAAATATGGATGTTTATATTACGACTTTTATTGATGAGATGAAACTACTATGGAAAGGAATAAGAATGTATAACATATCATGTCCTCCATAAAATAGGTCCTTCATGTTGTATGGTGTGCTATGTTGGACTATTCATGATTTCCCAAGATTTGATGTCTATTCTGGTAAGATAAAATATTTACGTATCCACACTCATAATTTATTTTCATCCCACCTTTCATACTTAATTTTATACTATTATTATGATGTTATTAACATTACTTCTTGAATTGCAGGGATTCAAACCAAGGGGGTATTTTCATTTCTAAGATGTGAAGATCAATTTCAAGGGAAAACAACAAGGTTTTTCTACCAACAAATCATAAGTTTAGAAATCGTCTGAAGAATCAATTTGATGGAAAAATTGAAAATAGAGGCCCTCCCATGATTATGGGTCCAGGTGATTGTCTTAAGAAGTATGAAGATGTTGAATTGAAATCTTGGGAGGATTTGTTTGGCTGGGGTGATTCAATTGAAGAACCAGAACAAATTTTATTTAATATGCCAAAAGGAATGAAAAGGAAATCCATATTTTATGAGCTCCCTTACTAAAAGAATCTATTAATATCTCACCTATTATATCCTATGCACATCTTAAAAAATGTCCCAGATTTTATATTTCGACATATATCAGGGAAAGAGAAGGACACCTTGTCTTCGAGGAGAGATATTTCTCTTTCGCGTACCAAAATTGATAGAAGACATTTGTGGCCAAATAAGGAAAATGACACATATGCAGAAGCTCCATGGATTTTGAAAAAAAAAAGATCTAGACCAACTAAAAAATATCATTTGTTCAATAAGAAAACCTGTTGGCTATGGGTCATCATTGGATAAATATTTTATAGTTTATGGACATCTCACAGGATTTAAAACGCATGATTTTCATAATTTTATGAAGGTATTATATATCATCATTTAAGTTTTACTGGTAACATTGATTAAGTGCTAAATATATTTTGATATTTTGTTGTGTGAGAAAAATTACTAATGACCTTTGATAAATATGTTTTATATCATATCATTCCATTGGAAATTAGGGGGGATTCATGTATTATTGTTGACTTAAGGAATGCCATAAGTCGATTGTCAGCATTTACAAGGTATGTGGTATGAAATGTTCATGTGTGAGAGACATAGAGATATTATATTCCATTTTATTTTTTCACTAAAGGTTCATACTAATTTACTATTCTTATATTAGGTGGGTGACCTCTGAGGATATCCACGAATGTGAAGTACCAAAATTTAAGAACTAAATTGCATAAACTATATGTGTATTTGAGAAGGAACTCCCTACAAGTCCATTTACTTATACACCTAGTCGATGACATTGAATTGGCGGGTGTTGTATCAATGATGTGGATGTTTTTCTTTGAGAGGTATATGAAAACTCTAAAAATATATGTCCGACAAAAGGCACATCCATAGGTTGTATCGATGAAGGGTATGTATTGAATGAAGCATTTTTCTTCCTATGTGAATTCCTTGGTAAGTATTTTGAAGATGGGACATGCTTTTGGGATGAAGAATGAGCATCATATATTATTGATGGAGAAAAAACACACTCTAATGGTGTTCAATTAGAAATTAGTAAGTAAATTCATGATCATTGTGGTTGTTTTCCTTGCAGTAATTAATTTTCTATGTAATTTATTTGTCAAATTAACAACATAACATTTGGAGTTTTAAATAAACATGTTAACATGTAATAGGTTTAGAATAAAGTGCTATACTCAACAAGTTCATTCTATACCACATGGAATTTATGAACAAATGGATTGATTTGTATGATAAAAAGAGAGAAGAAGTGTTAGAAGCAAGGAGACAGTTTAAGAGATCCAACCCAAGGAATACTCCACTTCCCACTGATTTGCTTGGGGAATGGGGAAAATATTGCACACTATAATGGGTTATTGAACAAATTCAAAATCAAATAAAAGATGCAGGTATAGATTCAAACATAATATAAGATGAAATAAACATGTCTAGAGGATGTGAAAGAAAGGTACAGTTGGAATATTACAAAATGTTGTTTCCTTACAATTTTGACACTATAAACTATTTTAATATTTGACATTATATTTGTTTTCACTAAAATAAATGGTCTTTCACAGGCAAGAAAATATCCTGCAATGTGGGAATATGGACGAAATTATCATATATAAAGTGTAGACGTAAAGATACAATCCTTTTATTGTGGCGTTATGGTTGATTTCAAGCAATCCAGTTGAGCAAGCTCAAAATATAAGAATATTATTGAAGGGAATCTACAATATGTTGGGAAAATCCAAGACAATATTGAGTTGGATTACCGCTCTTTCAAATGTTGTATTTTAAAGTGTAGATGGTATGAATCATTTGAAAGGACACAAATACATGATACCCATAGTGTATTTGTTTATATAGTTTCCTCGAGGTTCCTACTATAGGATAAGGAGGCTTATGTTCTACCAATTCATTGTGAGAAGGTATTTCTTTAACTCAAATAAGAAGTGGTAGTGATCATTAATCTATTAATTCATAGTTTATTGAAATAATATATATGTTTTTATTAATCAATAAAATTGTTATAAGATACGTCTAATATATGTATGTCATTCATGTGCAGGTATTTTCCTATGAATATATTTTG
Organism: Picea mariana; assembly: GCA_032191745.1. NCBI lineage: Eukaryota > Viridiplantae > Streptophyta > Pinopsida > Pinales > Pinaceae > Picea > Picea mariana. The sequence goes on along the minus strand of JASDQU011443451.1, from coordinate 7,710 downwards.
GAGCCGAAGTAGATATTTTTCATACATTATGATCCAATATTAAGGCATGTATTTGATGATGCATTAGTGAATACTAATAAAAACAATGATGGCCAACAAAATGATAGAGAGGGATTAGAGAACATCGAAGAAATTGATATCCATGATGATGTTGAAGATGGTTATGTTCAGGCACAAGAAGACAACAATCCAGAGTTAGATGATCTTATGGAAGACAACAATATGGATGGTATATAAAATGATGATCCAAATACATTTGGTAACAATATAGATGGTCTAAATTCAAATTTTTATGATGATGAAGGTCAAGATGTGGATGATGGTAACATTAAATACTGGAAATAACATATGAACATTGACAATGATAACATTAGATGACATTTTTGCAGACAATAATGTTAATGACCAAGACTTCTAAATTTTAAGAATTATTTGTAATCCATATTTTAAAAATGTTGATTCTTATGTCCCAAACTTTGAAATTCCTCAATATTATTTGTGTTGATACAAATTACATATTGCAATATCCTTAAAGTGTTCAATATTTTCTATGAATTGTTGGAAAAAAGAATTAGGATTACTTGGATAAGAGTTAGCATGGTTATTGGTCATTTATTGGTTGATACTGGTTTACATGTGTTCTTAGGTTATTAGTTAAAATCATACTGAAGTAGGATGAAGAACCTATTCAATAAAAATACATTAAATATGCAATTCTTAAAAAATATAATTACATATATCGTACATGTAAAAAAATGTAAATCGAAACCATTAGGTTAAATTTATCCAAAGTTTGTTCATTAATTTATATTTTAAAACAAATTGAAATATTTCACTAAGCCTAAGCCTAATACCTTAACCTTTATACCATCTAACCCCTGACCCCTTGAAACATGGACGATATTGAATATTATTTGAGGACATCAGACATCCTTGAGTATTGAAACCCTCCCATACTATCAAGCCATGTGTCTAGTCTATCCATGTCAAATTTTGATGTGTAGAGGCATAGATCGAAGAAATTTCAATGTTGTCCTCATTCAATGCTCACTATGTGGGGTCGGTGGATGAAATTTTTGATGGGTGTATTGGAAGTTCCATGAAATTTCAAGAGAGTTCCAACAAATATTCTACAGTTGGAAATGGCGAATGATTACAATGAGACATCCATTATGAATGTTGATGAAAACATGGATGATCTCAAATATTTTGTGGGGACATCATACATCCTTGAGTCTTGAAACCCTCCCATACCATCAAGGCATGTGTCTAGTCTAACCATGTCAAATTCTGATGCATACAATAATAGATTGAATAAATTTCAACATTGGCCCCATTCATTGCTCACTATGCAGGGTCGGTGGAATACATTTGTGATGGGTGTATTGGCAGTTCCATGAAATTTCAAGAGAGTTCCGAAAAATATTCTAAATATGGAAATGACATATGATGACAATGAGACATGGATCATCTCAAATATTATGTGTGGGGTCGATGGATTCCATTAATCCCTTGATCATCTATAATCCCTAAGAAATTAACCATTAAACTACCTAACCCCTAAGCCCCAAATCCCTTATCCATTGACCCTTAATCCCTTAAACTATGACCCCTAATCCATTAACCCTTAATCCCTATACCCCAAATTCCTAAATCCCATAATCCCTAAAGCACCTATCCACCTTACCCCCAACAACTCAACAAATTAACTAGTTAGGAGCAATAGGCATTAAATTGGAAGCCAAACTTGAAGTTAAAAAGGAAGCTAAGTTGGATGCGAACAAGGAAGATAAACTGGAAGCTAAAGTAGAAGCTAAACTAGAAGCTAAACTTGGTGCTAAATAGGGTGTTATAGTGGGCGCAAAATTAGGTGCTATATTAGGCACTATTAGCGCCACATTTAACTCCAACTTGGGTTTTTTGGTCCAAATATCACCCAAAATAGCACCATCCCAATAAATAACACTGAATTTAGAAAAAAAGTGGAGAAAAATACATTAAAATAGCTAGTGGAAGTAAAAAAAGAAGCTAATCATAGGGATTTGTTGTAGTGTGCCTTGCCTTGCCATGCCTTCCCTTTCCTTTCCTTGCAATGTCATTTCATTGCCTTTCATATCCTTGAATTGCATTTCCTTGACTTAGACATAGAACATGACCTATACCATGACCAAGACCTAGACTTATACCTAGACCTTGCCTTTCCATGCCTTTCCTTGTCATGTCTAGCCTTGCCTTACCTTGTATTTCCTTTCCTTTCCATGTCTTTCCTTACCTTTCCTTTCCATGCCATTTCCATTCCTTTCATTTCCTTCCCTTGCATTATCTTACCTTCCCTTGCCTTGACTTAAACCTAGACCATGACCTATAAATAGATCTTGAAGTAGACATAGACCTAGACCTAGGCCATGAAGTCGACCTAGACCTAGACCTAGACCTAGACCTAGACATTTCCTTGCCATGTGTACCCTTGCCTTGACTTTCCATGCCTTGTCTTTCCATGTATTTCCTTGTACTTCCTTCCCTTTCCATTGTCTTTCCTTGCATTTATTTACCTTGCATTTCATTGCATTGCCTTGACTTAACTTGAATTAGACCTAGAACATGAAATAGAACATGACCAAGACATAGACCTAGACCTAGACATATACCTTTCATTTCTTTGAATTTCCATTCCTTCCCTTTCCATGGCTTTCCTTTCCTTTCCTTTCCTTTCCTTGTATTCCCTATCGATGTCTTTCCATGCCTTACCTTTCCATGTCCTTTCCTTAGTATAGCATGGCAAGGAAAGGAAATACAAGTCAGAGAAAGGCAAGTCTTTCCATGACCTATACCTAGACCCTCTCAAAATGGAAATTCATGGCATGAAAAGACATGGAAAGGAAAGACATGACAAGGTAAGGAAAGGCAAGGTCTAGTTCTAGGTATTTTCATGTCTTTCCATGCCTTGTATTTCCATGTCTAGTCTTTCCTTACCTTGTCTTCTCTTTCCTTTACATGTCTTGCCTTTTGTTTCCTTTCCTTTCCTTGTTTTTCCATGCCTTGCATTTCCATTTATTTCCTTCCCTTGACTTTATTTTCCTTTCCTTACCATTGCCTTGGCTAACATTGCCCTTCCTTGCATTGCATTTCTTTGCATTGCTTTGCCTTTCATTACCTTTCCTTGACTTAGACCTACACTCTAATCTAGAGATATAGTTAAACCTAGACCATGACCTAGAACTAGAAATTTCCTTTAATTTACATTCCTTTCTACGTATATCCCTACCTTGCCTTCTATTTCCTTTCCTTGCCATGCCTTCTCATGCCTTTCATTTCTATGATTTTCCTTGCCTTTCCTTTCCTTTCCATTACCTTTCCCTACATTTCCCCTCCTTTAATTTCCATTACCTTTCCCTACATTGGCTTTCCTTGCATTTTCTTACCTTTCAATTGCTTATATCTATACCATGACCATGACCTAAATCTAGACCATGACCTAGACCTAGACCTAGACTATGACATAGACCTAGACCTAGACCTAGAAATTTTCTTGCCATGCCTTTCCTTTCCGTGTCTAGCCTCGCCTTGTATTTCCATGCCTTTCCTTGCCATGTCTTGTATTTCCATGTCTTTCCTTTCCTTGCATTCCCTTTCCATTTCCTTGCCTTGAATTGCATTTCCTTTCATTTCCTTTCCTTTCCTTTCCCTCAATTATACTTAATCCATGACCTATACCATGACCTAGACCTAGACATATACCATGAACTAGACCTAGACCTAGACCTATACCTAGAACTATATCATTCCTTGTGTTTCCTTTCCTTTCCTTGCATTTCATTCCCTTTACTTTCATTTCCATCACTTGAATTTCAATTTATTTGCTTTCCTTGACTTTCCATTTCATTTCCTTTCCTTGCATTTCATTTCCTCGCCTTGCCTTGCCTTTCATTTCCTTGAATTAGAATTATATCATCATCTAGACCTTTACCTAGACCTAGACAATGACCTAGACCATGACCTAGACCTATACCTATACCTTTCCTTGTAATGCCTTTCCTTTCCATGTCTTTCCTCGCCTTTCCTTTCCTTTCCATTGCCTTTCCTTGCACTTCCTTGCCTTGCATTTCCTTTCCTTGCATTTCCTTTCCTTTCATTTCCTTACCTTGTGTTTCCTTTCCTTGACTTAGACCTATACCATGACCTAGACCATGACCTATGTTAGGACCCTATAATGTACCTTTTTGCTCATACTTTTTTCTATCATTACATCATTTTCCCCCTCATATTTAAGCTTACATTATCACCTTAATCTATTTTTCTAAAGGAATATAACATTTCTTCTCTTTGCTATATGTTTAATCTGTTTTACATGTAATTTTACATTACTTTCACACTTAGCCATTAATCAGAAATATATAGTTGCTAAAATAGTATGAAGACTACAGTTAATATATCGTTGCTGCTTGAAAACCACGTTGTTGAAAAAGCCAAACAGTATGCAAATCCGATTGCAGAAACAGTCTGTGATTTGTGATGCTGAAACAGAGTTTCACATACAGCAGTAACAAGAAAAGATAATTAAAGGAGTTGTTACACTGGCTGCAACAGCTGTACCTCAAGCCAACACCATTACAACCATCATTGTTGCTTGAAGACCACGTTGTTGAAACAGTCAAACAATACGCAAATCCCGTTGCTGAAACAGTCCGTGATTTGTGATGTTGAAACAGTATTTCACATACAACAGTAACAAGAAAAGATAATTAAAGGCGTTGTTACACCGACCGCAATAGTTGTACCTCAAGCTAGAACCATTACAACCACTGTAACAACATTTTTCTACGGAAGATCAAAATATCCTATTCCAGCATAGAAGATTAGATCAAACTAAGAATAGGATTTGTATGTACACATGTAATTTTATGCTTAATTGTATTAAGAGGATTCTCCTCTTTAAATAAGGGAGAAATCAGCATTAGAAGGGAGATTACATGAGGCTTAGCTAGAAGGGAATTACAGAGAAGGAGCGTGTTCACTTTTGATATTGTAACTTGTCACATTGGACAGATGAATAAAATATTATTCTGAGCATTTCTTCTTAGTTCCTTTCATTTCTGGGGAATCTTGTGAGAAGGAGAGGGCCCACATTCTTCACAAGATTTACCCATTAGTTTATGTAGTGTATTAGTATTGTTTTTATTCATACCTTTTTAAAACTCTATTTTGCTGAAACTCCGTTTCAACTGATTATTACATCGTTTTCATACAATTCATTCCTAGATAATTGTTGATCATTTTGATTGGTAATTCTATTTGCAGAATGAGTTTATGAAAGTGTGATAGTCAGAGATAGGTGCTAAAGATTCCTGCTTTGGGGAATAGGGTCATGTTCTCTGTTACAGAATAGTTAGTCTTCTTTGCAGTATGTTGAAAGGTTCCTCTTTCCTAGGTTGTTGTTTCTTAATGTAATCCATGATTCTTCTGATAATTATTTTTCTTTGAATCTTGAATTCTGCAATAGATAGATTGTTTTTTTCTGTAATTCAAGGTGGAACTTCAGTCTGTTCAAAGCAAGGTGTGATTAGTGTAACTTTTACTACAACTTTGGATTTCTTTTGAGATTGAGCATATACAGTGTGTGATTGCCTTTGAAATAAACAAACTTCCCTGGATTGACAATTTATGTAACACTTGATTGTTTTAATTAATAAACAATTATAGTGACCAACATTTTGGCGTCGTTGACGAGGAAGGCAATTATAGATTTCAAAAGAATTTATGTTTTTCTCTCAAATGTACAAATTGCATGAGAGGACGTGGACCCCCCAAGGAAACTAACCCTACAGGTGGTAGGGGCAGAGGAAGGGGAGGAAGAAAGACTTTTATCGACAAGATTATATCAAAATCTGAATCTTTTGTTCCTCAATGACCAAGCTCTCGAAAACCAAAGCCTCAACCTTCCTTTCAAGCAAACTTTGAAATGGAGATAATTGAAAAACTAGTAAACAACATTGAGGATCGAGCAAGTGCAGTAGGGGAACAAACAGGAGAAACCATGGATGGGTATAATGAAGAACTGCACCATGAAGAACAGGTAGGTCCTGAAGGAGAGGTAAACGATGAAAACTCTTTTTCTACCTTAGTATTTCCTATTGGTGATCTTCCTAGAGGAGTAGCTCGCATGAAGAATATTTCACTTTCATCTTTACCTAACTTTCATGGTTTATCTTCTGAAGATCCTGATGAATTTCTTTTTGAGTTTGACATATTATGCAAAAGTTATGATTACATTTCCAATGCTAAAAAATTAAAGCTATTTCCAGCAACATTAAAGGGAAATGCATTAAGATGGTTCATGAGTCTTGGAGGTCATGTAATCACAACATGGGATCAGATGAAACAAAAATTTCTGCACAAATATCAAGACTATTGCCGAACAAGAGAAAAAAGAGAGGAATTATTCAACATGATACAGAAAGAGGATGAAAATCTGGAGGACTTTGTGGAAAGGCTACAGTATAATCTACAAATATCTAGTCACCCCGATGTAAGTAAAGATATTCTTAAAACAATATTATTAAACGGAGTAAGGGATGACTGTCTAGATATGTTGAATATGCTTGGTAAAGGGGACATATCTAAAGAATCATATGATGAAATTGTTAACCTATGTAAAAGATGTTCAAGAGGAGCTACAAGGAATAGATCAAACAACAGGGATACCACATTTTCAAGAGTTCAAAAATCATCCAGTGGAGGAGCAACAAGAGCTGAAATAGGTAATTTACTTGAGGATTTTAAAACTGAAATGTTAAGTTCTTTTGCTTCACAAATTGACACCATGCAGATTAAAAAGAAACAAGCCGAAGTAGAAGAGGCTCTATCTATCTTTTGTTCCAAATGCAGAGAAAATCACCCACTAAGGGAATGCCCATTGGACAAAAAGCCAATTTGCACCCTTTGTGACAAGGATCATGAAACTCAACAATGCCCTTCTTTACCAGGAATCAGAGTAGCATTACAACCAATCGATGAAGAAGTTGAAGCTATCTATCTGTTGACATAGAGAAGGCAATGGAAACCGTGGGGACAAGGTATGAATCCTAATATGCCATTTACATCTTCTAATCATTGGAATAATTATCCTTAATTTAGTCAAGAAAATTACCCTCCCTTTAATCAAATGCAATACCCACCCTTCAATCAAATGAATTACCCACCCATGCAACAAACAAACCCTCCCTTTGTAGACCCAACAATATGGACACCTTGGCCTTCACAACAACAACCTTACCTTAACCAATGGAATCCAAATTGGAGAGGTCAACAACCCCTGTTCCCAAATCATTTTCCTCAATTTCAATCACAATTTCAGCAACCACTCCCTTTACCATCAGGTGCTCCACCGAATAACCAAATGATGCGGCCCCAACTACCTGTACAACCTAACCCTAACCCCAATAATAAGGCTATGTAGTGTATTGATATTCAAAACCAGCCTATACTTTCTCTTTTCCCTGCATAATGTAATGATATTCATTTATGATCTGGGAAAATAGTAGAACCTATCATTGATGATGTTACCTCTTCTAATTTCGATAAAGAAGAAATAGAAAAACACGATTCACATGAAGAGGTACAACCATCCTCAAATATTGTTGCTGAAACAATAGAACCACCATTCCCTGAGCGTTTAGCTTTGACTAAAACTCCTGAGCCACCTGCTTTCAA
>JASDQU011443450.1:5406-28712 GCA_032191745.1 Picea mariana | reverse complement strand
TTAAAATAAACATAAATATAAACATAAAGATTTCTTCTACCTGTACCAAACTATATAACACATTTATGCACATAATTTTATAACACTTTTATAATCAGAATGTAATCTTTCGAACGATTACACAAACTAATCACAAGTTCATCAAACAGTTCAAAAATTGATCAAACAATTACTCATATCTATATATATTTTTAGCTGATTTAGTTCAACTAACTACAGATTAATAATAAATTAAGAAATTAGTTGAAACATTTCAAATTAATTATATTAAGTGGAAAACTACTAATATACAAGGCACAATTAATTTGGACAGGTGATATCAATATTTGAAAACATTTTCGACATTTCAAAATAAGCTAGACACACAATGGCCTTGGTCACCTATCTTCTCTGTCTAGTTTTAGGACAACACACAACCCAAATGAGATTTGAATAATTTTGTTGTTAAATTGTTTACTAGGGTATACAACATCACACTATTTAGCCTTGGCATGCCCACAACTTGGCTATAGGGGCCACCATATAATTTAAAATTTAAATTTAAAATAAAAATAAAAATAAAAATAAAAAACAAAAAATTACAATTACAATTAAAATTTAAAATTACAGACTGCAAGCATGACATATAAATTAAATTTAAAATTTGAAAATTACAGTTAAAAATAAATTATAAATAAAAATGAAATTTAAAGGTTTGGGGCACACTATTCAGCCTTGACATGCCTATTGCTTGGCCACAGGGCTGGCCCCCACAGCCAAGTCACAGTCTAGTGGACTGTGACTTACCTGAAAGCAAGTTAAATTAAATGAAAGAAAGTTAAATTAAATTAAATGAAAGAAAGTTAAATTATTGGAAGATCTTTCCGTAGCAGTATCACACAAAATGAACAGATTAACATAGAAGTAGAACATGATATAAAACTTTGTCATGTGCTTTCTTGATGGTACAATAATGCGGGCTTAAATAGACTGATTTTTACTTCAAGTCCCCACAGGTTTTTGCTTGTAGTTGAATATTCTAGAGTCATATAGAGGGCTTGGTTCATGCTTATCAAAATCGTAAACTCATGCAAATGCAATTGAACTTTTTTTTCTTGTTTCTTGATTTTTGATTTTAACACTAATATTAATATTTTTGTTGTCTTATACTACAAATAAATGTTGTAATACTCGGACTCTTTTAAGAATGGTATGGCCTATAACTCGGGAAGACTCTAGTAGAGAGAAAAAAATACTCTATGAATGATATGGTGAGTTTCAGAGGAGTCTGGTGAATGGAGAGTATGATTGAAGAGTCTCTAGGGGTGACTCTTTTCAACGGTGACTTGGCAAGACTCAACAGTCTGAAAAGAGTTGGACAACACTACTATAAAAAGATAGGGTACTAAAATAGAACTAAACTAGGGTACTCGTCTAGAACTACAGTAATGGAGAAACAAAAACTATATTAAACTCAGAAACATGTGGATAACGTCATAAAGAAACAACATTATGGAACATGGAAACACGGATGGAAATTGACAGTAATCTAAACATGGGCTTACCTAAAGCTTGACCCACCCGCCCGCCCGCTAACACAACAGCCCAACTGCTCACAGGAGCGCCCGCCAACACAATAACCGTGCCAACACAACATCTGTGCCAACACAACTTCTGTGCCAATACAACAATCGCTCACAATCACTCACAATCACTCACTTGGGAAGAGCTGGGAAAAACATTAAAATTATGTTGTTGATGCAAGAGCATCTCTCCATGTCAGTCAGCTAGCCAGCCAGCCACGTCAGCGCATGCATTCAAGGATGAAGAGAGGCGTAGCCCTCAGCTTCAATTTTGAATTTGAATGTAATTAATGTTGTAGGCTGTTGAGCCATGGAGCGTGCCTTTGTGCAGGCATTAGAGTAGGGATCTTGGATTCGTGGATCTCGTAGAGGAAAGGCAAAGGTTGAGGCCTTTGGACACTTGGAATTCTTCCAAGTGTAGGAAGAAAGCGCTGAAGCTCAGGAGGAGGCATAGCAGCCATCCGATCAGACTGGGAAAGAGATCTGGACCGTTGGTTTTCTACGTCCAGGAAGGAGCAAGAGGAGCGCGCAAGAGGAATGATCTGGACCGTCGAATCTTGGTCCAATTACCCATCAGTCGTTGGATCTGACAGGAGCTGCACGAGGTTTAAGCCTTCGTGAATAGGGAGAAGAAATTCTCGAAAGAGTTGGCTTATCGGGATTTTGGAAATCGGGATATCAGAAGTCCTGAGGATAGAAGTTCGGGAATTTCCAGGCTGAAAACCCCGAAACAGATCTGAGCCGTCCATTGGTTGCGACACGCGGCAGAGATCTAGAGCCATCGACATTTTAGAGTTCGGAACTTCGGGGATCAAAGGGACAAAATGCCGGGACATTTCGGCACTTAATTTCGTGAAATCATGAAATCATTGAGGACCATCCATCATAGGGGGACGCGTGGCGGAAATCCAAGAATTCAGGGAAAATCCTGATAGGAGAGCCATTTCAGCATTTCGGGATTCGACGTTTCGTGAATCTTGAAGACAAGAAGAACGCACATTTCAGAAATGCGAAGTCTGAAACCTCGACAAGGTGGAAATCTCCGTTGTGGGGCCAGCTGACATCATTTCATCATATCGAAGGTTGGGAATTGAAACTTCGGGAGTTTCGAGGGAAAAAACCCCTAGGCATTTCGGTGTTTGAAAACCCGAAATCGCGAAATAAATGTGGACCGTCCATCTTGAGGGGACGTGTGGCAATAATCTAGACTTTTGGGGAAAATCCCAAAAGGGAAGCCATTTCGGGAAATCGGGATTCGGAGGATCGGGAATCTTGAGGACAAAGTGTCCATGCATTTCGGCATTTGAAAGCCCGAAATCGTGAAAGACATAGGATTGCGATCATATGGAATAGTGGTCACATGGACCAGAAGATAGCCATGGGGCTAAAGGCTATTAAATCATTTTGGCGCATCGACGTTTCGTGGATCGGCATTTCGGGGGTCCAGTGGATGAGAGGTTGAGCACTTGGGTTGCGCGACCCTGAAAATAGAGCCGTGGTTTTATGTGTAGTGGTCATGTGGGCCAAGACTTAGCCTCAGGGCTAGTCGCCGAAAAAGGTATTTCGGTATTTCAGAGATTTGGCATTCGGGAGGTCGAGAAGACAGGGGATTCTTGTCATCGGGAATTAGAAAACCCCGAAGCTCGAAATCACATTTCCTGTGGGGAAATTGTTCATGGTCATGTTCGGGGCCGTGAGGGAAAAGGAAGGACCTGTGGATTGATTTTTTAACAGAGATTCCAGTAAGGAATCAAAAGAGCTAATTCGGCTCAGGAAAGTGATTGAACGATCCTGTGAGTAGATGTAGTCGGCATGTCTTCTTCAATTTGGTATCAGAGCCTGATTCTTGCTTGTATATTTCAGGCAAGGGAAGTCAGAGAAGAAGAGCACTTTGATACACACATAAATTTGGTATCAGAGCTTTGAATCTTGTCTGTAGATTTTAGGAAAGGGAAGCTAGAGGCGAAAGAGTACTCTGATACACATCAAGTGGTATCAGAGCGAGACCTTTGTTTGTATATTTCAAGAAGAGGGAGAAGACAAAAGGAGACAGAGTGCTGGAGACTCTGTAAGTGATGGCTTGCAAGTGAGCAAAAGGTTTTCTAGGAGAGAAGATAGAGACAACGATATGACTACTGAAGGTCGTAGATATGCTGGAAGGAAAAGCCTAGAGCTGATGAGCACAGCTGAAAGGGGGAAAGAACTTGCCAACATCAGGGAAAGAATGGAAAAGCTTGCATTGCGGATGCAACAGAAAGACAAGTCGAGATGGGTATTTGAATGGCTCATGAGGAAGTCGAATGTAAAATGGCCAGTCAACGAGTTGATGACTAGAAGACAGCGTAGGATGTTAAGAGGATGGTTGAGGCATGCTGAAAACCTCGACAGACCTGAGGAAATGGTTCAGATGTGTGAACCAGAGACTGGGAGAATTCTTGGTGAGGGTGCTAGAGAATGGATATCAGTTGAAGATATCAAGAACTGCCAGGAGGGTAGAGAGGAAATTCCAAATTTCCAGGTGGGCAAGGAGTTGAGATCAGCTGAAGATCTCACGAACTGTCAGGAGGACAGCCAAGGAATTTCACATTGCCAGCTGGGCAATGAAATGAGGTCACTGCAGGATCTCAGAGACTGCTAGGAGGGCAGTAGAAGCATCTCAAATTGCCAGGAGGGCAGAGATAAGAATACGAGACTGTCTGAAAGTCTCATGGACTCGGAGGTGAGTTCAATTAAGCAAGGGGTGCTAATGAAGATGGGATCCGTTGATCTCATAGTCTTCCAGGGAAGCAGCAGGGAAATCCCATATTGCCAGGTGGGCAGGGATGAGCAGGTGAGTTTAGATCAGCCCAAGGAGTTGACAGAGTAGATGAGGTTAGAGATGGGTTTAGATCAACAGATGCAACTGATAGAAGGGGAAGATCGAAGAAATCTTCTAACGATTGGGGGAATTCAGATATTCCTACCAATTGCCCAAGAGGAGGCAAAAATCTGTGTTGCAGATGTAGCAACAACAGAAGAAAGGTAGCCAACTGAGACTGTCAGGAAAGAAGAATTGGAGCAAGTTTTTGAGACTGCCCAAGCAGAAGAAAAAAATGAGCATTCTGAGGAGTGGCTCAATATTTTCATCCAGGAGACTGAAAAGACTGCAACCTGGGAGTTTGCAGAAGAAGAAGAAGAAGCAGACATCATTAGTTTGGCTGATCTATATGAACAGATTAAAGCCCTGGAGAGAAGGGTAATAGTGTAGGGCATACACATCCAACAGGTGAGGTTGCAAGCAAATGAAGAGGATGACATGGGAGATCATGATGATTTGCCCATCTGCAGAAAGAAAATGTAGCTGAGGAGACTGCATGAACAGGGCCAGCCATTTCAACAGCTGGATGAGGTGATAGAAGACATCAGAAGGCTGATGGTAGAGTCAGCAGAGAATGCCAGCAAGGAGAAGCTGGGCAGAAAGGCAGCAACAGTGCAGCAGTAGAAGAAGAAGTAGCAGCGATAGAGAGATGGGGCAAGGAGGCTCCCGAAATTTGTTTGGGATTCAAGAGGATTTCAACAGCTGAGATGGGAAGCTCATGAGCAAGAGATCATGAATTTTTCAGCTGAGGAGTATGATGCAGGAGCATCTCTCCACGTCATCCAACCATCCATCCAGCCATGTCAGCGCATGCATTCAAGGATGAAGAGAGGCGCAACCCTCATCCTCAATTTTGAATTTGAATGTAATTAATGTTGTAGGCTATTGAACCATGGAGCATGCCTTTGTGCAGGAATTAGAGTAGGTAGGCCTTTAATGTTTGTAAGGTTGAGATCTAGATCCAGATGGTGGACTAGACAGCCCATTCAATGTAAATGAATAGGGTAGGTAGAATGGAGGGAAGTGCTCTAAGAGCCTCCTCATGTAAAATATCTTATGATGGTAATTGTATCAAAGGGTAGAGGGTAGAGGGTCTGCGAGTAGAGAGCAGAAGAGAAGGAGTCGAGACCTTGTTATAGGTCATGCTTAGGAACACCTTGTACAAACAGGCATTTGCCATTTTAATATGAACAACAATTTTTCTTGCACACTTCTGTGTTAAATGAATATCTGTGAGTGTTCTTCATATGCTGTGAATGTATGTTATGTTTATGCATTTGCAAGAGTTGTTTTGGCTTCAAACTTGAGAAGTCTTTGAGGCTTCACACCAGGAGGGTGTGACAGAACGCTGCGGGTTCTGATAGCCATGCATAGAGGGTGCATTTCTGAACTCTGCAGAGTCAAAAAGAGGCGTGCCAGGTGGGCACAGAAGTCAAAATCAACAACTTGGAAGAAAGACCTGTGAGGTTGTTGAATACCTCAGGAGGCAAGGCTGTGGAGAAGAACACAGTTGCAGACAAAAACTCTCTTTGAGTTCTATGAAGCTATGCCAAGTGGGCATTGAGCACATGCATAGTGATGCATTGAGAAGAACTCTGTTGTGAGTTCAGACAGGAGAACCATAATCACTAAGGATTTTGAGAGCTTTTCCAGAAGGGCATTGAGAAGGTATAAAGGGTGCACAGGTGCACAGAAGAGGACAGAACTGTTGGACGTTCTGTAAGAAGATACTCTGCCAGGTGGGCATTGAGTAGGTGTGCAGATAGGCATAGGAGAAAAGAACTCTTTGATTTCTGAATTTGAAGAATAGTCCAAGGAGAAGGACCTTCATAGGGTTGTTGAACACCCTGAAAGTCTCAACAGGAGGTTGCTTGAGTGAAGGATAGCCAGGAGGGCATCCCAATTCTCCATTTGAAGGAGAAAGGAAAAAGGACAAGTTTCCTTCGAGGTCGAAGCTATAGGAAATATTAGGACGGATAGCACTTTTGTGTGTATGTGAATACTCTGTAGGAGCGCAAAAGTCAAAATCCTTTGAGGATTCAAGAAAAGAAGCTCAGGAGGAACAACGTCGTTGAGAGCGCAAGCGAGGACTCAGATTCATGGAGTTCATAGAGGAAAGGCAAAGGTTGAGGCCTTTGGAAACTTGGAATTCTTCCAAGTGTAGGAAGAAAGCACTAAAGCTCAGGAGGAGTCATAGCAGCCGTCTGATCAGACTGGGAAAGAGATCTGGACCGTTGGTTTTCCACATCCAGGAAGGAGCAAGAGGAGCACGCAGGAGGAACGATCTAGACCATCAGATCTTGGTCCAATTACACATCAACCGTTGAATCTGATAGGAGCTGCACGAGGTTTAAGCCTTCGTGAACAGGGAGCAGAAAGTCTCGAAAGAGTTGGCTTATCGAGATTTTAGAAATTGGGATATCGGAAGTCCTGAGGGCAAGAGTTCGGGAATTTCTAGGCTGAAAACCCCGAAACAGATCTGAGTCGTCCATTGGTTGGGACACGTGGAAGAGATCGGGAGCCATCGGCATTTTGGAGTTCAGAACTTCGGGGATCAAAGGGACAAGATGCCGGGACATTTCGTCACTTAATTTCGTGAAATAATGAAATGATTGAGGACCATCCATCATAGGGGGACGCATGGCGAAAATCCAGGAATTCGGGAAAAATCTCGATAGGAGAGCCATTTCGGAATTTCAGGATTTGGCGTTTCGCGAATCCTGAAGACAAGAAGAACGCACATTTCAGAAATGCGAAGTCTGAAACCCTGACAAGGTGGAAAGATCCGCTGTGGGGCCAGCTGATGTCATTTCATCATATCGGAGGTCGGGAATCGGAACTTCGGGAGTTCTGAGGGAAACAACCCCTAGGCATTTCTGTGTTTGAAAACCCAAAATCGCGAAATGAATGTGGACCGTCCATCTTGAGGGGACGCGTGGCAATAATCTAGACTTACGGGGAAAATCCCGAAAGGGAAGCCATTTCGGGAAATCGGGATTCGGAGGATCAGGAATCCTGAGGACAAAGTGTCCATGTGTTTCAGCATTTGAAAGCCCGAAATCGCGAAAGACATAGGACTGTGGTCATATGGAATAGTGGTCACATGGACCAAGAGATAGTCATTGGGCTAAAGGCTATTAAAGCATATCGGTGCATTGGCGTTTTGTGGATCAGCATTTCGGGGGTCCAGTGGACGAGAGGTTGAGCACTTGGGTTGCGCGACCCCAAAAATAGAGCCGTGGTTTTATGTGTAGTGGTCATGTGGGCCAAGACTTAGCCTCAGGGCTAGTCGTCGAAAAAGGTATTTCGGTATTTTGGAGATTCGGTGTTCGAGAGGTCGAGAAGACAGGGGATTCTTGTCATTGGGAATTAGAAAACCTCGAAGCCTGAAATCACATTTCCTGTGGGGAAATTGTTCATGGTCGTGTTCGGGGTCGTGAGGGAAAAGGAAGGACCTGTGGATCGGGTTTTTAACAGAGATTCCAATAAGGAATCGAAAGAGATAATTCGGCTCAGGAAAGTGATTGAATGATCCTATGAGAGGACGTAGTTGGTGTGTCTGCATCAGTTGTACGGTTAATATATAAACAATTTTTCGGCTGAAAGAAATTTTTGGCCGAAAAATTCTTTCAGCCGAAATAATAGTTCGTCCGAAATAATTTTTTGACCTAAATATCTTTCGGCCGAAAACATATTTCCGGATGGAAAAAATCTGTCCGACTAAATTTATACACAAAAATCGAGGGTGCCGTCACTGTATCCTTCAATTTGATGTTCCAGGGTTCTATCGAAAAATAGTTCGGCCGAAAAAAAATATCTTTCAAACGAAAAAGTATATTAATTCGGCCAAAACAATGTTTTTCAGAATTTTGGAGATCGGATTGTCACGAAAGTGTTACCCACCTCCGTGATTTCACCCAGAGGTATTGCCATAGATTCTTAATTGAGGTCTAACCCCAAACCTTTAAATTAAAACTTCAATATATTAGGAATAATGATCTAAAATAGTTATAGTCCTTGTTTCAATATAATATTCCGTGTTTTCTCTTTCCAATGGCTATTGAATCTGCTTAATAAAACATTCCAATAAAAATTTATGCTAGTTTTAAGTGAACATACCTTTGAAACCCTGATTTGGAGTCTGTCCTTCTGGTCGACCTTCCTTCTGATGTATTAATGAAATTTCGGCCCCACTGGGTTTGAAGTTTTGGCTTTTAGTACTTTTCTATGTCTTCTTTGCAATGCCATGGGTTTGACCAAAATTTGATGTGCCAAGTGAAAGTTATGGTAACTTTCCCAAACCTTGTTGATTGTTTTCCTTTTCTAGAGAGTAAATTTGTACAGAATGCCACATGTCCAATATTTAATACATGATTCTAAAAGTTTTAGAAGAAATACCATGGAATTTTCTCTTTCAAATTCAACTAGTTTGAAGGAATTTGGATCATATTTGAATAATATATGACTATTTTATTTGGAACACCTATTTGAGACTAGTTATAGGACTAGTAAAAAACCCTATCTTCCATAGGGTATATCTATGAAAATATAACGACCTATATGTTGAATTTTGTACCAAATATACCTTGATATGTTTGATAAGTAACCTCTAAGTTTTTATATTTGAATCATCCCATTAAAAAATTACAACAAAAATATCAATATGTTTCGTTTAATATTGATTTCTGAATGAGTCAAAAACTCTATCTTCCATAGGTTGTATATTCAGAATTATAATGACCCAAAAGATATACTTTGTACCTAATATACCTGGATCTGTCTTGTAAATAACCTCCAATTTTTTCTATCTGAATCATCACAGAAAAAATATTATAGAAAAAACTCTAAGATTCCTTTCTTGGAGAAGAAAAACTCTAGGATCGATGCTCTGAAACCAAATGTTATGGAACAAATACTTAAGATATCAGAATAAAATAGAAGTGCACACCATGTACAACAATGTCAACATGGAGCACAACTCCAAGATAGATAACATAGGTAAGTAACACAATAACTCCTTAAAGAATAGGAAAACCTCCTCCAAATAACCAAATAAATTCATACATCACATTTCACATCTTGACAATAATGAATACATGATCTCCATGTATACCTATTCACACACTACACATGATGCCCATTTACTATTAGGATGACTCTATTGCATATATATTTACAAATTACATGCACATTTATCCCCATATATATCGCCCTTGGGGTCATATCATATACATTTAGCCCCATATATTCTCCCCTTGGGTCATAACAGGAGGCCTTCATGGTAGATTCAGTGATTGGTCAGGATGGTAATATTTTTCCTACTAATTTTGATATTACTCTTAATTATGAGATTGGAAATGAATATGATGATATCATAGGAATGAGGATCAAGTTCTAAGTCATTGATGTGTATAAATTCAAGGTGGTTAACATTGTCTTGCTGGGTTTCCTAACAATGTTAAGTATGATTATAATAAGGATGATATTCCTTCTAGTGAAGAGGATATTCTTGATAGAGAGAATGATAATATTCCCATAAACTTAATGGAGACAATATAAAGAATAATTGCATCCATGCCCATGATTATGAATAGGACTAGAGCTTTATATATCAATCCAAATCATTCCAATTATACAAAGTGTAGGAAACAATTGCTCACAAGCTCAAGTTCTATTATTGATTTGATTTCTAGTGAATCTTTTCAAAATAATTGTTTGAAAGGTATAGGATACACGTATGCCATGGAGAAAAGGAATACATAGTTTTAAATGAATAAAATCATGAATAATTCATGTTTAGTGGGGTACATGATATGTACACAGACAAGTTATGATTATGACATTGGAAATATTTCACTCTACAAAAAGACATTCAGAAAAATTCATTCAATTGGTAATATTCATCTATCAAGAATCCAAACAAGGCTAGAAAAAGATCCCAGATTTTATTCAAAAGCACATCATGGGTAAGATAGTCGGCCATTGACAAACACTGCAATGTCATGGATGCATGAATTGTTTTCTAGGTATGGAGAGTGTATTCTAGATAGAAAGACATTACATATTCCAGATAATTTCTAAAGGTGTGAAATTTACAACTTATACAGAGAATATGTTTAAGGTGCCGAAGGAAAAGGTTATTTCATTACATATGCATATTTTACAAAAATATGGAAAAAAAAATTCAAAAATGTCTCTATTCTCAACAAGTCAGGGATGGGGGTTTGTAGTACATGTTCTTGTCTTAAATAAAGAAGGGATAATAAATAAGGGATAGAAAGAGGTATGTCTCTACAAAATTATTTCTTAGAGTTTGATAGTTATTAATTATGAAAATGCGTTATTAATATTTTTATTTTATGTTATTTATAGATTCCATTATCAAACCACTTGAAGAACATAACAATCAACAATCAAGTGAATGATTGATGAAGGTGGTAATATTGTCTCTTGAAATTTCTACTTGTTGTGGCATCTTGTAGGGACCTATAGCAGTTCCTGAGGAAAACCTATAGGTCTCTTATAGAAAAACATGTAGATGTTGTTTTTTGTGTTTTGATGAAGGAAGTTGATGGAGGATGATTGGAGGTGATGGATATTTGGATTAGGTATGTGCTGGATGGATTTATGTAACATCCCGCTCTTGAGAAATCCTAATGTGACTTAATCTTTGAGGACACTTACATGCAAGTGATTCGGTTCATTATATGATTATCTGCTTTGCTTATGGATTATGATGATGAGATTGTGGATTATGATGTTATGTTATGTTATTTATGTATAGACGAGTGCTATTGACTTGTTTCTCATGAGTGTGTGGGACTCTTGACAAATTGAGGATGTCGATGGCATTGATGGATCTACTTGGACTCTGGATCGAGTCAGGGAGTGGACTGTATATGGTTTTAGTATTTTTGTTATTGCATATGTGACATGTGTGACATATGGTTGGGTATATTATGATGTTGTTTATGGTTTGTTGACATGTTTCCTTAATGGATGTAGGCTGATTATTGCTTGCTAATCGGACTCACATTAGGAGTAAAAGAACCATGCACAACAACTAGAGATGTTGAGGGAGAGGTGTGGCAACAACCCCGCCACAACCTACTAGCACTCCCATCGTGACTCAAAATGTAGGTTAATGATTACCTAGTTCGAGAGATCCACGATGTCATGAGGGAAGACTGAGACAATCACTCACGAAGATTCTAAAGGGCACGCAATAAGGCAGGGTCTTTATTCCTTAGAGATTGTTAGTCATTTCGCTTGATGGAGTATTGACTCCAAGGGTTGGAAAACTACCAAAATCATTCAAAAGGAGAGTGGCACCCTTGGAGCACGTAGTGCATCTTGAAGGGCACGTCGCATAAATGAAACATGAATAAAGGTGAGTGGAACCCTTGGAGCACGTAGTGTGTCTTGAAGGGAACGTAGTGATTTTTTTAACACTTGTGAGTCAATGAACCTAGGCTCATAGAAAACAATATTTTATTTTGACGTGGTCAGCCTTAAAATAAATGTTTTATGAGTAAAGTTTATTAATTATAAATTTCCCTTTAAAAAAATGCTAAGCCTAGTTGAAATTAAAGCCTAGGT
Source organism: Picea mariana (assembly GCA_032191745.1). Classification (NCBI taxonomy): domain Eukaryota; kingdom Viridiplantae; phylum Streptophyta; class Pinopsida; order Pinales; family Pinaceae; genus Picea; species Picea mariana. Next base: position 16,694 of record JASDQU011443450.1, on the reverse strand, counting down.
CTAAATAGGGTATGAGGTCTAAAAATTAATTAATCCACTAATAGACGGGGGATGGAGAAAAATCAAATTTAGAATTTAAAGGAGAAATAAATGATCTAAAAAATTAATTGTTGTTTATGTGCAAAACTTGCTAATTTAGAACTTAGACAAAAAGGGGAAATTAAATGCAAAAGGAATGTGGAACATAGAAAGGAATCTAGTCTAGAGAACTTTCCTAAATAAACTCAACTAAGCTTTAAGAAAGGCGTAAGTCATTAAGGGAAATTGAGGGAATAAAGGGACAACAAGGAGTGTTTTTAGGAACACTTTTAGGTGGGTGAGGAAAATTATCAAATTAATTTAATTAATTAAATGAATTTCTAGTGCAACTAAGGGATTGGGTGACAAGTGTACGAGGGAGAGTATTTCCTAATGAAAATTAATAAAAAGAATTTAATGTGCATTTTGGCAAATGGTCACTAAGAGAAATCTATAAAAGAGATGCCAGAGAAGGGGAATGGATCATGACTGGCATGCATAGGGTTATGTTGCCGTATTTTTCTTGATTGTTTTTTCTTGTGGGATTTGGGATACCCAGCTCGAATAGAGAGTGGTAGCTTGACCTTGGGAGGTGAGCTAGGATCTATCTTATTTTATGGTTGTTTATGCACTACCCCTTTGCGGCTTAGGAGGATTAGGGGGAAGAAGAGTACCCCTAGCGGTGGCCATGGATGATTTTAAGGATGGAAATTTGTTTTAAAATGTAGAAACCTTGGCGAATCTTACTAATCCTTCATATGCCAACTATAAATGTTTGGCAATATTTTTGTAAAAATATTCAAATTTATAAGAATTTTATATATTTTTTATACAATTTTGGCGATTTTTAAGGTAAAATAATTTTATCCTATAGAATTTGGGCGAATCATTTTTAAAATAACGAATCTTATTTTTGGAAAAACCATGGAAAATTAGCCCATGAGCGAAATTTAGCCCCTAAAATCATCCATGGCAGTGGCTGGGAGGTATCGGTGAGGTCTCAATGATTAGCAAGCATGAGAGTGGAGGATCGTCAACAGCTGAAGAACATTAACAAGCCAACTTTGGTTACGATATTCCTATTAAAGATGTTAATTGTAATAAATTTTAAATTTCATACTTGTATGGTTATGGTTTCTAGATGAAAATTTCATTGCGCTGAGTTTTCTTTGCAATGTATTACTAGAGTGATTTTAACAGATTGTTCATCATAAATATTAGTTTATAGTTGTAATCTGATAGAAGAAAGGAAATATATTATATATATATATATATATATATAATATATTTCCTTTCTTCTATCAGATATATATATCCACATGGGATGATCTATTGTGTTAGTGTTAGAATCGGATTTCATCTCAATTTGGTCGTGTAAATTCTGCACATTGTAAGTTTATATGCATATTGGATAATATTCCTGGGTGATAATGATTTTTTTACATAGCATGTTGATGTTATCTTCTAGTTTGCATTCTGACTCAAATGAAATCTAGTATTTCTTTCAATATCTTCTTAGAAAGTTTTTCTCAGCTCAATATGGTTCTCCTTAGACCCTTATGGAGAAGTAATGGGCCAAGTTAGCCTAGTTTAATCTGCTACTTGGCGAACTATTTTGGGTTTTCGAAAAAGTCGAAAAAGTTTGTTTAGATATGAGTGCCAAAACTCTTCATTGCGACTGCAATTTTTCCCCCTCCTCCCACTGTCGCTGCTAAGGGTTTCAGGTGGTTACCTTTGTAACTTTCATTTCTGACCTTTCAACATCAACGACAGGTTACCTGAACCGCGCATAAGGGCTTCCTTTGGTCTCATTCCTTCGATCCTTCCTCTTCAATGACTATTATTTTCCTTATGCAGCAAGAATATGTGGAGTTTGTATTTTTAGTTTTAAAAAATGTGAACTAGGTGGGTCATTGTTCGCTTAGGTTATTGTTCCATGTATTTCTCTTGCACGCAGTGCCTGTAATCCTTATCGCTGTCATACAGAGCTTGGTTTCATGGGTTCCTTCCTTCTCGATAAATTTTTGCGATGTGATGCCTTGAGTATTCACTTTCCTTCAGATCCTTGATCGGGAACTGAGGCATGTTGTATAACCTGAATGTGGTCAATGCCCATAACTTTGGTCCCTTGCTTGTTTTCCACTGACTATCCTTCCTTTTCTCCAAGTTCGCATAGTTCAGTTCGAGAGCTTCCTCTCCAGAGTACTTCGAACTTGTGGACCAGATGCAGACGAACCCTTTGCAATCGCCCTCCACATCTGTAGTTTCTCTTTATGTCTATGAGGGCACATGCTAATACTTCTGTTTAGTCACGTGGTCTTGTGCTCACTTGGTGATGCCTCTGTAATTTGCTTGAAAGGCAAAAATTAAAAGGGTCTTGATTGGTCTCATTTTCACTTAGTCCTTTAATGTTGTGAAAATCTTTTTTGACGTTGTTCCCTTCCAATCCATTAAAATACAGAGAATGACTTCTTGCATTTTGCGTGTTTCCTCTATTCATGACCTTCTGAAGTATGCTCCTGTGCTGTAGACAAAAATTTTCTTTAGAATTTCTTTCCACTGGAATAGGTGAGTTAGATAGTCATCAATTTAATTATTCTCAGGTTCCACTGGTTGCTAGGCGTTAAGATTAGGGTTGTTGTAGGAACTTGTAGATTTATTTTTTTAATGCTTGACACCTTTTAGATGGTATTCCCATCACAACTACAGTAATTAGCCTTCCAATAACCTTAATTGAGGTAATTAGCGATAAAATATGTATGTAAGTTAGTAGATTTCTAAGAGCGCACACAAGAAAGATAGGATAATATTATAAGAGTTCATTGTCTTTTTTATTTATTTACACTGTGGTTATGGTGCATCCCATGTGTCATTTCTTGCATTAAAAAAAAAAATTCATAGAAGGGCACTAGGATTTTTCTAATGAGGTTTTACTGAGGCTTCACTCCCCTTAGAGAGTGTGAGCGTAAGGTTTCTTGAAGGATTGTAAGGAATGAACATATTCTGATTTGATAAATGACATAGAGGACATGGCCTTTGTAAGGTATACTAGTAATTTTGACCCTAGTCATATCAACTTAAGAATAAGGTTTCACTTCTCTCCTAATTAAAAAAAAATTAAACTGTAGAATTGTTTAGTAATTCATTGCATTACTGTGGATCTTAATTGCTTCATAAAGTAAATATTAAATATATATAGTAATAACTGTTGAATTCACCAGTATACAGTTCTCATTATTGGTATGCTTAAATTGATGGCTAATGGATTAGAGATGTTACATTCATAGGACTGTGTCTGCATTGCCTGAAAAAATGACTTAGCAGAGTAGATCGTTATTTACATCTTGATGAATTATTAGTGTAGTATGATTGATTCCTTAATTGTATTCTCTTGTGCCTCGTGAAATAAAACCGACTTACATGGCATCTTGATTTGTTGATGTGAAAATAATGAATTAATGGAATCGAAACCTTGGGAGCACTAAATTTAATGTATTGTATGATGTTGAATTGGGAATTCTTGCGCAAATGGTTTTTCTGTCGTGAATGTTAGTTCAATATTTTAGAATACTTGCGCATAAGGAATTGTGAAGCAATGGATGGTTATTAGACCTTAGATCCCTTTCGCGATGATTAATTTGATGATATTCCTGTGCCTCAACTTAGAGCGATGTATAATTTTATGTATTTGATTAGATTACTTGCGTGCAATTATTGATGTGGAATTATGTTAATCCGACATTTAGATCTTGTGTGTAGCTTGAAAATGATGTTGCATATTGTGAATTCGATGATTGATTTAATCGTGTGCCTTGAACTTAAGTAGATATCTTCTTGCACCTTGGAAATAAAATAAGTTAATTACATTGTGCCTTAGCTTATGTCCTTCCTTGAATGAATTAGTAATTAATTTCTCTTGCACCATGGAATTTATGTTATGTGTGATGGTTTATCGGAATACTTTTGTGCCTTGATTATCATTGATGATGTTGATTTATCTTAGTTGGCTTGGACATTATTGTTGGGTGGGATGTAAACACCTCCTTGTTCCTCAGAACAGTTGCCAGCCTTGAGACCTTAAATGGTTAAAATCTATTGGAACCCAGGATTGAGCGTTTCTTATGTGTCCTGGAGGTCCTAACCTTGCAAGATAGGTTGGGGCGGGTAGTACCTTATGTATTTTTAGGATTGTCCTTATGATCCTTAAGTAGCGTTATGTTATCTCATGTTATCTTGATGTTATATGATGATTTTCCTTATGAGATGAGTTGAGCGTTTATGATTCTTATTTTTTATGTGTCGTTATTAAATGTGGAATGAAATGATGTTGAGTTGTTGTTAATTAATGTGTTAATACATCGACATGCGTGTCATGGTTCATGGTGATGAAGTGTTGGCATTGTTTCGTGATTGATGGTTAAGGAATTAATATTGTTTTGTTAAATTATTGCTATTAATTGTGATGTTTTAATTTTCCTAACGCAAAAAAAAAATTAACCATTGCACATCACTTTTGTTGTCATAATGACAGGGGTCATTACACTTTATTGATGTCATGGAAGAATTTAGAAATGATGGATATTTAGAATAAATGATGTATGGTATAGAATTGTAGGGTAAATGGGTGCACTAGTATATACAAATTATGTGTGCATGGTAGGGATGGAGATAGGGTATATTGAGGGTTGTGAAGAACAAAAATAGGGAATTGAATGAAAAGTGAAAATTAGAGAATGAAGACAAAAAATGTTTTTGCAAATCTTTGATTTGAAAATGAATTGTAGGCTATCATTTATTTTTACTTTATTAATAGATGTTTTCTTAATTTCCTTTAGAGGATAGTCCTGTAATATTTGAAGTTGTGTGACTTACCTTTGAACTTTGTGTCCATGTAGTTTGTTGTTGAAAAAGTGCTCATATTGGAATAAAATACTTTTTGAGGATATTCATTTTTTATTGCTTCTTTAATTTTGTTGATGTTTCTTTTTCCTGATGTTGGGCTAGTATTTATCCTTAACTGTCGTAACATTGATCTCCTTTTTGTTTGTAGGTCCAAGGATGTAGATTTGATTGATTGATGTTGTTGATGTTGCATGGTTATGTTGGCTTCAATATTTTATTATGCATTTCTAGATATGTCTATAAATTGAAATGTATCTGCATAATAATTATTTATCATTTTTAACTTTTTCTTTTTTTCCTTTCTTTTTTCCTTTTTCTTCCTCAAAGAAATGGTGTCATTGTCGATTTTCACCATTTACCTACCATGTCAAGCCTATAAAGGTTTTATTGATAGGGTATTATTTTTTATTGAAAACTTGAAGATACCTCCAAATAAGTTTTCAACCAAAGGTTTGTCCTAGATGCCTCATAGAGATTTTCACCTGAGTATTTATTCCTTTTTTCCTCTTATTTTTTTTTCTTTTTTCCCTTTTTCTCATTTTCTCTCGATATTTGTATGGATAAGGAGCATATTTTCTCTCAATCGTATCCAACTGTTGTTCTTTTAATGCATTTGTAAAATCTTTCTTGGTCAAGGGATTGTTGTATACCTTAAGCCTAAATCAATTCACCAAGAGTGGGATCCTTTCTTCATATATGGTCCTGATTTGGACCAAGCCATTTTCATGACATTTTTCAATGATGTATGGTCCCAACCATATTTTTATCAACTTCCCCTTGAAGTCCTTAAATATGAATTCATATAAGAGTGTTCAGTCTCCTTCTTTTAAATTCCTAGGTATAATGTTCTTATCATGCCATATTTTCCTTTGTAGCTAGACTACCTCAGTATGAAAGAGTGATTGCATTCTATACTCATCTAAGGCATTCAACTGCTACAACCTTTCTTGTTTTGTTAATGAGAGGTCCATATTAAATTTGTATGTTGTCCTTAAAGTGTAAAATTCAAATTCAATGGGAAACATGGCCTTCTTTCGATAGACTAAGTCATAGATTAACGCATAGGGGGTGAACCCTATAGTAGTCTAACGTGTGGTGTTGTATCCCCATACTGCCTCCATCAACTTGTTTTCCCAATATTTCTAGTTCATATTGACTGTCATGGTGAGGATGTTCTCCAACTCCATATTAGTCATTTCTACTTTCCCATTTTCTTGTGGGTGATAGGGAGTGGACTTCATGTGGTGTTTGTGGTTTTTCTACATGATTATTTTTATTGTATATGAGGTGAAATGAGCCCCTTGATCTGTGATTATTTCATGGGGGAGTCCAAATCTTAAGAATATTTTCTCATGTGGAAATTCAACCACTTTTTACTCTATAAATACCTTCATTTCTTTTATTTCATCCCATTTTGGTCTAGTAATCAATGAATACTAGGATGTAATTATTTTGTCCTGGAGGGTCAATAGGAACCACAAAATCCAAGCTCCAATTATAAAAAGGTTCTAATGATACTTGGGGTTGCAAGGGAATTTCATTTTTCTTGGTGTATTTTCCCATCCTTTAACACTCGTCACAGTGAGAGGTATACAACTAAGAATACCTATGGAGGGTAGGGAAATAGTAACTAGCATGCAAGATCTTGTAGGATTTCATTTTTTCTACATAAGGTATTCCACATGGTTCATCATGACATACATGGAGGATCTTATGCACCTCATATTCCCTACACATCTCCTCAAGATCTAATCTAGTCCAATCTTGAATAAACATCCTACAGTCCAAGTATATGCTACACTTTTTCTAACAATCTTGCATCTTTCCCTATAGGAAAAATGTTGAGTAACTTCCATGTTTTTAAATAGTTGGCTACGTTAGAAAACCAAGGGGTTTGTATTGAGATTGCAAAAAGGTTCTCATCTGGAAAATGATCATTTTCCATGTCTTCATCTACAATATTTGTTAGCCTTGATAAAAAAGTATGCAACAACATTTTGTCTCTCTGACTTGTCAAGGATGGTTAGATAAAATTTCTATAACAGCAAAAACCATCTAATTAGTCTTCCATTGATATCAAGTTTGTTCATTAAATACTTAATGGAATAATTATATGTGTGTACAAAAAATTGATATCCAGTGACATAATGGATAAATTTATTGAGAGCATAAACTATTGTAAGGATTTTTTTTCGGTAACTATGTAGTTCAGATTTGCACTAGATAATTTTTTTCTAACAAAATAAATTGCATAAGACATATTTTCTTCATGTTGACCCAAAACTGGACCTATTTCTTTATCTGAAGCATCAATATAGATATGGAAGGGAATATTCCATTTGGGACGTTTAAGAATAGGGGATGTGAAGAGTTTTTCTTTGATGCATTCAAATTCCTTTTGACATTGTGGTGTCCAACAAAGTTTTATGTCTTTAGACAAGAAGGAAAATAGAGGGGAGGATAGCTTGCTAAAATATTTAATGAACCTCTTGTAGTAACTCGCATGTCCAAGGAAACTTCTGACATCTTTTTGTTTTAGAGGGGTAGGAATACGTTTGATTATGTTCACCTTATTTTGGTATACATTTTGGTATACCTCAATCCCTAAGGAGGACAAGTGGTGTCCTAGAAAAACCCCCTCATTCATAAGAATATTGCACTTTTCATGGATAAGGGAGATGTTCATTTCTTCACATATTTGGAGAACTCCATCAATATTAGTTAATTCTTTCTCAAAAGTGTTGTCATAAGGTGTGAATTCATCCACGTAGATCTCTAATGTGTGATGGATGAGGTATACAAATATGTTGAGTACAACCCTTTGGAAAGTGGTTGGAGCATTGCATAGATCAAATGGAAGGAATCTGTATGAAAAGGAACCCTAGGGGCATGCAAAGGAACTTTTATTTTGATCTTAAGGGGTGATTTTACATATAGGACTTGATCAATAAAGGAAAGGGAAAATGATATTTCCTAGTGGCTTTATTCAGCTCCCTATAGTATACACATATTCTCCATTTTCCATTCTTCTTTGGGATAATGACTAAGGGTGAAACTCCCTCATTATCAAAAATTGGGTAGATGAATCCAACATCTAAAATATTTTGCAATTATTCCTTAGCAATGTCTTTTGATGTAGGATCCATTCTTCTCTAAGTCTTCCTAATGGGTTTTCAATCCACTTTAATGTATATGTGATGGGTGCATATGGAATGGTGGATGCACTTCATCTCCTTGTAGTCCCATGAAAAGGCTACAATATGTTTCTTGAGAAAAACTAGAATTTTTTTCTCTTGTTCATTAATGAGGTTAGTGTTGATTTTCATTGTTTTAGAGGGGCATATTTCTTTGGTTTTGATAGTAGGATTATTAGCTTCATCTGTGAAAATTTCTTCCCAGGAATTCTCTTCTTGATTAGTAGAAGTTTCAGGTTGTTCTTAATTATTTATGCCATCTAACCTCACATCAGCATGGTACTGATTTTGTAGGAAATTTGAGATGAAAGTGTCTCCATCAACTTGATTGTTGGCCATGGATATTCATATGGTGCAAATGGGGTAAACAAAGGTCTGATGTAGGTCACGTTCCTCTTCTTCTACCCACATCGGATAATCTCCTTCCATTAATGGATAACAAGGGGGGTAAAGAACATGTTGTTTTTGGGACTAACCATTAGTAATGGTCATGTTTTGTGATCTACAATTGATGTATGCATTTTTTGTTTCTAGTCAGGGTCTTCTTAAGATGAGAGGATATCCATTAAACTTGGAATTGGGTTGGAAAACTAAGAAATCAATGGGATACTCCCAAGAATCAATGGATAATATTATTTCTTCTACCATTACTTCAAGATATATTAACCTATATGCAAGTTGAAGCACAATATGTTTATATCTTAAGGATCCTTGGAAGTTTAGTCTTAGCATTATATATTTACTCACGACATTTGTTTCTTCCTCTAAATATATCAAGGTATTTCAAATCAAGTGTTTTTTAATGTGTACATCCACTATAAGGCTTCTAGGATCCAAATAATTAGGAACAAATAGCCTCCCAAGCATGATATCTACTGATTTTCCTATGCACTATAAGGAAAACACCTTGTAGTGGATATTTTTGTGGAGGTTTTTAGTGTTACAATATTTGGAAAAAATTTCAAAAAAACCTCCACTACAACCTCTTCTTTTCAAAGAAGAGGTTTTAATGGATGTTTCATATAACTAAAAAAAATGGGTAGGAAAAGGTTGTAGCTGAGTTTTTTTTTTCGGTGCTTTTATTGTCAAAATGCACTGGTGTACTCTTAATAAAGCTACCCTTGTGTGTACATAAAACAAAAAAAATCACCAATGTGCTTATAATTATTATGCACTAGTTTCACCTTTTTGTTGTATGCAAAACACTGATGCATTTAATTTATAGTGCGCCAATCAAGTGGAGGTGTCTAGGTATCATGATATGAGGGATGATCATTCAGGATATAGATGATTAAGGAGTATTAGAAGGAATAAACATCATCATTCCCTAGGGAAATTGACTAGAAAAACATATGCACATTCAAGGTCAATACGCATTCCAAGTATATCTCTTGTCAGGAATCAGAGAAGGAGACACGGGTAAGATAGCTTGCAACGTGAACTGAGGAAAATGAAGCCACCATCCTTTGATGGAAAAGACAAGCAAGGTGAAGTTTCAGAAGCATGTTTACTGGGAATGAGAAAATATTTCCAGTTGCATAACTACTCATCAAATGCAGAAGCCATAATTGTAGCCTACCACCTTCAAGGAAAGACATCTATGTGGTGGGATCAATGGAAGTAGGTTAAGCACCTTGATGAGAAAAAAAATTCTTAGAAGCATTTCAAGAAATATTTTTCAGTTGTCGTACTTTTTAGAGAAATATTATGAAAACAAGATGCAAGATTTCTTTGAACTCAAACTTGGGAACATGACCATGGATGAATATGAGAGAAATTTCTTGGAAATTCTCAGGTACGTGAGCTTCATTAAATATGAGAAGGTCAAAATTCAAAGGTTCCTGAGTGTACTGCCATCCTTCTACAAGGATAAAATTTAGTTTGATGAGCCCAATAATTTAGAAGAATCCATAAGAAATGCCAAGTATTTGTATGAGAAGAATAGAGGAAAGCCAACTTTCCAAAGGCCTTGGGATGACAAGAATAAAGGAAATATGGATCAAAGGAAGAAATTGTTCAAGAAACCTTTCATCAGAAACATATCTTAATCATATCAGCCAAGGAAACCATCTCAAGGTGATCAGAAAATGACAGATTCCTTGGGAAAGAGGCCAAGACACCAACCCATAAATTGTTGGGGATGTGAAGGAGATCACATGTATAAATATTGTCCTCACGGGGGAGATAAAATTAAGACCTGGCATAGCATCAAGAAGGATGATATAGTAGAGGACATGGGAAAAATAATGCCAATGATCTATGCAGCATTGGACAATAGACAAACAAACTACCATTCCCACATGATTGAAGTGGAAGGTAAGATTGATAATCAACCCATAACTATTTTAATTGATTTTGGAGCTAGTCATAGCTATATAGATCCAAAGCTAGTAGAAAGATTTAAATTGAAGTAATGTAAGCATGGAAAGTCTTAGTTAGTTCAACTAGCTACTGGAACCAATAGAAGAATTAATGAGTTTGTTAAATAATGCCCTATAAACATGAATGGAGCTAACACTGAGGAAAATTTGAACATCATACCACTTGGGTCTTATGACTTCTTGATTGGTATGGCTTGGCTAGAAAATCAATGTGTTGTTTTATATTGTTATAACCAAGTTTTCACATTTCTTAATGAAGAAGCGAATTAAAGGACAATGCAAGGTATTCCAATGCCTATATTTTTCCGAGATTTCATCATTGCATATAAAAAGAAGTTTTAGAAAAGGGAACCAGATATATGCACCCCACATGGAAGAGACAATGAAGGATAAGGAACCAAGTCTAGAAGATTATTTAGTAGTGAAAGACTATGACAATGTGCTTGGGGAGTTGTCAGGATTTCCACCAAAGAGGGATATATATTTTTCAATTGAATTAATGCCTGGAGTCACCCCAATATCTAAGACTCCCTACAAAATGAGCATGCAAGAGATAAAAGAGTTGCAAATGAAACTAGAATAGTTTTTAAACAAAGGTTACATATTCCCAAGTGTTCCTGTTATAACCAAGTTTTCACATTTCTTAATGAAGAAGCGAATTAAAGGACAATGCAAGGTATTCCAATGCCTATATTTTTCCGAGATTTCATCATTGCATATAAAAAGAAGTTTTAGAAAAGGGAACCAGATATATGCACCCCACATGGAAGAGACAATGAAGGATAAGGAACCA
>JASDQU011443449.1:0-20000 GCA_032191745.1 Picea mariana | reverse complement strand
AAACATTTGATCATGCAGATGTAGGGCCACATCGACCTCCGGGCACATCTTCGATTCAGAGGTGAGGAGAGGCACGTGTGGTGGTAGGGCGAGATGCTGACAATTACGAGGTGATGGAGCAAAACTTAGAGGGCTTGACGGCAGGCATCCTCGACATGTCGATCGAGGAGGTCCTGAGGTGTTATCAACACCATACTGTAGGCGTGTCTGGCTCACTTGGTCGGTTACTTCGTAGGGTTGAACAAGCAGTAGTGTGCTACCATGAGCGACATCCATGATGCTATTTTGTAGGAGCCATAGGCTCTATATTTTGATATTTTGGTCCTTAGATGGAAAACACTTTTTGTAAAACATTTTATCATTATATATACATGAGGCTTCTACCGGCTTACTTGCTTTTATATACAATGTCTAATGTGTGATTGGAATTATAAATGTCTCAAATTTCTGTCTAACACACAATTAGCTAGAGCATTAGTTAATGTATTTAGACATCTAGGAATGTGTTGATATTCACTATAATCAAAATAGCGTTCCAAGAGGGAAATTCGTAAATATACCTGGAACAAAGTAGGACTCCGGATAGTATAGACATTACTTAGTTGTAACACTACTATATGCGAATCAAATCATACAACGAAGTGACGAATCCCAAGTGAAATAGCACTAGTCAATAATTCTATGACTGTGTTGTACTCTGAGATATTATTGGTTGCGCGACTGAGGCAAACACCTTGTAGACAGATAAGTTCATTTGTGGGTGCATAGATTGCCCAAGCAGCATAATCTAGGTTTTGAGTACTACGACTAGCACCATCGGCGAAGCCAATATAGGGTAGCGAAGACACTGACATCTGAAAACCAAGCACAATGTAAGGTAAGAAGTTGGGGGTGGAAACCAAATAACAAAAAACACACAACTAGTCTTATGGATTCCTATTATCCAATGAAGCATAGTGATAAGGATTTTATCTATGGCTTCAACTTGGTCGTTGGCCTGTGGATAGTAGGGGGTTGAGTTTTCATGACGAAGACCCAACTTGTCAGTAAGTTTAGACATCATAAAGTTTTGAAAATGGCTACCGTGATCGGTAACGATAGCTTGCGAGATCCCGAATCGTGTAATAATATGATTAAATATGAAAAGGGCTGCAATTTTCCCAGTATTGTCGAATGTAGGCATCGCCTCGGTCCATTTCATGAAGTAATCCAAAACTATGATAATGTATCCATGCCACCCGACCGAGTGAGGGTGACATGTCATGAAATTGATACCCCATTTTGTGAAAGGTCCGACGAAAACTACAGGATGTAAGGGAGCAGGATGCGATCTTATTTTATTATTGTAAGTTTGGCAATTATGGCATTTCTGGACTGTGGTAATACAATCTTTGAATAAAGAAGGCCAAAAATACCCAGCTCATAAGATATTTTGGGTAGTAGCATACCCAGACATGTGACCACCACATGCTCCCAAATGGCAGTTATTCAAAGCTTTATCAGCCTCGTCAAAGGTGAGACAACGTCGAAAAATAGAATCAAGCCCGTGGCGATAAAGAGTGTCACCAAGGATGATATATTGATGAGCTTGATATCATATACGACGACGGTCAAAGCTAGATAGATCGGGGAGAAAATTTTTAGTTTGGAGATATATAATGATATCTCCATACCAAAGGTCATTGGAACTGATCAGAAAAAGAGATTCATCGAGCAAAGAATCTTCTGCTACGTTTTCTTTCTCAGTGCAGAGAAGGTCACACATCAATTTTGCAAACACCAAGGATTTATTAGACTTAGCGCATTCAAACTCTAAGTCAAACTATTGGAGAATCACTATCCATTTAGAGTATTTAATCTCGAGCAATTTGTGTGTAAGGATGTGCTACATGGGGTTGAAATTGGAAATCACGGTGGTTTTGTGTAGTAAGATATAGTGATGGAAACATTGGACAACTTGAACAGCTGCCAAGGCCAATTTTTCAACATGTAAATATTTGGTTTCGGTGGTCATGAGACTCCGACTCAAATAATAAATGACATGTTCGTCATGTGAATCATCTTCCTGGACTAAAACCATAGCGATGGTAGAGTTCGAAGCCGTGAGATAAAGGAAGTGATATCGACTATAATCGGGTGGGAAAAGTAATGGGGTACAGTTTAAAGTCAATTTGAAAGCTTCGAAAACTTTATTGGCAATGGAATCCCATACGAACGCAGAACCTTTCTTTAGCAGTCGAGTAAATCCAAGTGTTAATTGAGTGTAGTCAGGGATGAAATGACGTAAAAAGTTTTCCTTCCCTTGCAAACTTTGTAACTGACAAAGTGAAAAAGGAGGAGGGAGATTGAGGATCGCCTTGACCTTCAAAGGATCGACCCTAATCCCCTGGCGTGAAACGATAAAACCTAGAAGTTGGCCAGACTCCACACAGAAAACACATTTGTGTGAGTTTAAGCATATACGATAGAACCGACAACGGATAAAAATGGCTCAGAGGTGTGCCGGGTGGTCACTATGATGCATGGAATGTGCCAGTAGGTCATCTAGATATGGTTGGACAATGTGCTTAATATCATGGAAAGCATAAGACATGGCACGTTGAAAAGTCACACCTGTGTTCTTTAAACCGCAGGGTAGTTTCTGGTAGGCAAAGGTGCCCCAAGGAAAAATAAAAGAGGTTTTGCGTTGATCTGTAGAAAAGATGTTGATTTGATTATAACTAGAGAAACTGTCCATTAATGAGAAGATTTCACTTCCGGCGCAATCATCAACTATCTGGTCAATGAAGGGGGTGGGAAAGTTGTCCTTAGGACAAGCTTGATTAATATCCCTATAATCGACACAAACATGAATCGTACCTTGTTTCTTGGTAATCGGAACGAGCTTGGAAACCCAATCAGTTAAAGCCACAGGATAAATAAAGCCATCTTTAAGAAGTTTTCTGACTTCAAGCTTAATAACAACTTCTTTACGGGGGTGGACCGAAAAAATTCTCTGCCGGATGGGTTTAGCGCCCGGGTATGTCTTAATTTTGTGTACAAAAATATCAGGATCAATACCCGACATTTCTTCATAGCTCCAAGCGAAGATGTCACGAAACTCTTGGAAAAGTGATTTATATGTGACAACTTCATCAGTGCACCACAAAGCTCCAATGTGGACATTCTCAATAGCTTTAGGTTTAATAGATATGTCGAGGGGGATGGTGGGTGAAATATTACTTAAGTTCCCTTCATATGACGCGTTGTGTGATGACTTAGGAACAAAAAAAAAGATAGCAATGGTCGACAGAGTCGAGATCCATTGGTAACTCTCGAGGGTGTGTTGTTCGAGGAAGAGGATGGAACGATGATGTCCATCATCCTAGAGAGTTTCTTCCATTGACATAACTGACATAATCATCTCATCTGTGGGAAAAATAACATGGAACAGGTCAGGAGATGAAACATCGAGAGAGAGGGTAGAAGTGGTTTTCGATTGAATGGCTTGGTAGGCAGATTCGACTGGGCTTAAAGGCATTTGGTCGCCATAGCGAGGATAATCACCAGGTTTGGGTATTACCCACGGGTCGGAGAATGGGTGAGTATTGCAAATGGAGGTGGAAATATTGTCGATCGAGGAAACCAAAGGAGGGAGAACATCAGGGGGTGGGATTTGGAATGTACCCATCAAAGTCAAATCTTTAAGTAGGCCCACACCAATGTTCTCATACCTAGGCGGTGTCTTCATGATAAAAGGTACATTGCTAGTACGGGTGTCGGAGTTGAAAAAGGCTAGCTGGTCGACAGTAATGACCTTTCCCTGATGTGGAAAACGTAAAACCTGGAAAAGGGTAGACACAATGGCATGCATCACATCAATACAACTACGTCCAAGCAAGAGGTTATAATCAAGAGGTGCATCGAAGAACTCAACTTCAACATTGACTAATTTGCCTTCCAACGTAATAGACAATGAAGGAAGCACATCGTAGGGTTTAAAGACAGAGCCATTGAAGGCTTTAAGAGTGTTATGTGATTCAGTAAGAGGAGGAGAGTCGATGGCCTTCCAACATGAAAAAAACCTTACACACGTAGAGGCATCCTCATCAATAACAGTGCTACATATGTTCTTGTCGGAGACAACAACTTGTATTTGGAACGCTAGTTGAGGGGGTAGTCTCAGAATGTGATCTTCTAGGTAAAAAATTATCAAATTTGTATCCGTAGGATCAATTCCACCGATAGCCTTTAGCAGTGCCTTCCGTTGAGTAGGGAAACTTTGAAGGACTTCGAGAGCCAACATAGAAGAAGGTGCTTGCACCAGATCTTTTACAATACTGTAGTTCTGGGCAACACGTGCACGAGGGTTGAAAGCGGACTTTCAAACAACACCCTTTGGGGGAGGGCGAAGAATTGTATCGAGAATTGATCGTTCGAGATGAAGATGACCATTGGGAGGTGAAGTTGAGGGAGGTTTTTGGACCACAGAAGGTGCTATATCATGAATCTTCTTCTTTGAGGAAGAGTAATCTTTGGCTCGAGTGGTACGTGTAACGTCATTCTTTCTAAAATCACCAGTACACATGAGTACATAGAAAGTAGTGGAGGGAGAGGGTTGGTCATGGATGACCAGTTGGGCCTGCTGTTGAGAAGTGAAAGGTTGAGACAAAACGAAGGGTGTGGGAGGTTTCATGGTCCCTTGGAGGAACTTAGTAACCTTGGCCCGTCTTGGACAATATTTTGTATAGTGATTATCACCACAGATAAGGCAAGGGTATCGGGGTTTGCACTTATCCTTGTCATTAGCAGGGTGGGTTTTGGTTTTCTCATATTGTGGGTTATTTTTATCCTCCTTATTCTTACCCTTCCCTTTCTTAGATTTATTCTTTCCGGTAGGGGTAGATTGGACAGAGTTAACCTCAGAGGTTTTGCTGGCGAGAGCAGTGGGAGATGGAGCATTTTGAACATTAGAAGTATTATACTTGGGGTTGGTGGGAGAGGCTTGAGAATTTTTAGGTTGAGCATTGAAAGTTCCAATCACACCATCAACTGCATGAGAAGAAATAGAGGTAGTTGAAGTAGCAATAGTAGAAGGGCGAGGTGCATCAGGGAGTAAGTCGTAAAGAGTACCTGTTTGTGAATAAACGAGGTTAGGATACCAAGCATGACTGATAGCCTATTCTTCAGTGACAACTCCACCCATGGAAATGTCATGAGAGATCTCATTGATGAATGATTTCATGAACCATTCTGCCAATAACTAATCAGGAAGATCGACTTTGATCAAACGTCGTCTTCGTCTCCACTCATGAATGTGATCGAAGATATGAGTGGCATTAGTTTGCTTGAAGGAACTCAAGATCTCGGTTCCTGTTTCATAATGGATCGATAATTGGTAGTGCATAAGAAAATCCATGGCAAGGGTATTAAAGTCAATGAAGAAACCTCGTGGTAGTTCTATATACCACTTTGTAGCCGAACCCGTGAGAGTTCGCTGGAAGAGTCTTAACTGAATGGAATCATCCATCAAAGAGTTGGATGAACACCAAAGGTGAAAATTCATGACATGGTTGTTTGGATCCTCTCCCGGTTTACCGTCAAATTTTGGAATGTTGGACGGTAACTTGGCTGGTATAATAGGCCAATGGGGAGAATGTAGGATAGGGTCATTCAAGATTCTAGACAAATTGGGTAGATCCAAAGTGGATAAAAAGGGTAATTGCCTATTCATAGGAGGATACTGGTGACTTTGGGGAGGGAGTCCCGTCGGTAGACCAGTAGGACCGTAAGCAGCCGATATGTGAGGCGAAGGTCCTAACAGATTCAGACATATGTGTGGAGGCATGTATCCCATAGGGTTGTACTGATTAGGGATGTTCCCTTAGGGAGGGACACTAGATTGAACATTCGAACTCCAAATGGGATTGGAAGAACCGAGGTATGACTGGACCAAACTAGGGGGTATAAAAGAGCTAACTTGAGGTTGTTTCCCCCTAGAAGATTGGGGATTTCCTTGAAAAAGAATATTCCAATACTGTGCTAGTGATTCTAGGATGTTCTGTCCATATTGTGGATTATATCCTTCAAGTGGGGGTTGTCCTCTAGGTGAGGATGATGCCCCAATTTTGGTTTGACCTCCAAATTGAGTTTTTTCCCCTGGGTTATATTGCCCCCTAATAGGAATCTGATAACCATAAGTGAATAACGGAGTAGAAACTCCAAAGGTGGTAGATCCACTGGGTCCGAATCCTCCTATAAAAGGTGGATAAGACCCTCCGGAGAGGAACTGGGATGGTATCGGAATGGAACCGAAAACAAAATTATACCTAGGAGGAGTAAAGAATCCAGAAGCTCCGGATGGAACTGGGGTAGGGATCGGGATAGAAGCATTCAAAGAATTATACCCAAGAGGGAGTGACAGGATTTTTCTAGACGAATGTGGTGTACCAATAGGAGGTTGGCTAGCCACTGTGTTCCCTGTGGGGATAATCGTAATGTTTGGAACCATTTTGGAATGGGCCTATTGGAGAGGGATAGTTGAGCTAGGACCAGCCTCTAAACCAACAAATAAATAACAAGTCGTACTGTTAAAGTGACCTAAAGGTATCGTAAATGTGATAGACGTCTTGGGTGGTTCAGAAATGACAGGTATCTCAGCTTCTGCCTCTGAGCCGGGAGGGTTCCGTCTAGAAGTTGGAGTTCAAGATATGTCAGTGGCCCAAAAAGGATCCTCATTCTCAAGACCAGTAAGGATTCCAGTTGGTATTCTCGAAGTGTCAACAACAAGTTATCCAGACAAGTTTAGTCAGAGAATAAGTCTCTCATATCTAGGAGGCAAGAGGAAAGCATCCAAAGAATTAGAAACAATTTGGAAACTTTCTAAAGAGTCAGTCCTCTCCGATTGTGAAGGTATGAGGTCCTAGATCTCACTCTATTGAGGAGAGTCCTCCGGTGGTTTAGGAGGCAAGGGTTGAGAAGCTTTCGGATCTTCCGGAGGTAGTCCTTGCATCCTACGCGAACAACATGGAGGGTCGATGTTGGCTGAACCGAAAATTCTATGGAAAAAATCTATGGCCGACTATGTAAACAAACACCACTCGCTAGTATAATCTAGGAATCAAAACCAAGCAGACAAAAACTTCTTATTCCAAAGTCACTAGTTGGTGATGAAATCCAACGTCGCGAAATCAAGACAAGTAGGGGTTGGGATAGGGTGGAAAAGTTACGTTGACGACCTACTTAACGGACTTACACCCTGGTGCAAGCTCCCACGCATAATCATGGGTATAAAATCCAAGGATCCTGAGTGAGTCTGGCCAACATTGATTCCAGGTACCGTGAAGACTTTCCCCTTCACAGTCACCTCGTGTAAGACCCTAAGAAGATAGGCAACTAAGGTTACCAAAAACAACAATAATGCCTGGGGGAACAATCGACATTCCGATCCACGCGCAAGGGAAGGGTATCTAGTTCAAAATCAACTTGAGAGGCTTCCACTCATCATTGTGGGTATACCTTCAATCGACCCCCATAATATGTGCAAATTCTACATCGAGATTAATAAAGCAAGGTGAGTAACTCTGCCAATCTCAATGTGACCTCAGGTTTGACCCTTGTGTGAGAAGGGCTTCCCAGAACAAAATGTTGCAAATGGAATTTGACACTCCCTATCACAAGATGATATTGTGTGTTTTGAGCTTTGGAGAGTGTATCTCACTGCCTATTCCAAAGCTTTAGCCTAACTAATGTTGGTGTAAAAGAGCCCTAGAAAAATTGCTAGTTAAGTTTTAGATTTTCGCAATATTATTAAAGGTTGTTATTCAAGAGGGAGACGAGAATGAAACTGATGTTGTGTAAGACCTTGACCCAAAAATATGCAAATAGAAAATGAATTATGCAAATTTTGTTCAATGAATTCTATCTACAACAGGGAGAAGGTGTTTCTGGAATGATGTAAACTACGAAATACACTTCCTTTTCTTCAAATGAACACAATTTCAAACAACCAATAAACAATGAAGTTCCTTAAAGTTCTCTTTGTTTAAATGCAACAAATTTTCTTATGTATGATTATTAAAAAAAATCTATATGATCTCAAACCTTTCCTTTCTAATACCAAACCAAGGGCATAATAGAGAAAGGACAAATAATCCAAGAAAAATGTATACCTTCAACAAGCACCCAAATCAAAACTTTCAATGAAGATAAAAGTAAAAAATAATGAGAAATTATTTCCCTGAATGCAAATGAAGAAATAACCTCTAAATGAAGCAATCCAGAATACATAATCAATCCAAAACTTCAAATCCAATCGAAGATTTTTAATCAAACAAACACTCAGATACAAGCTCAGAGATTATATCCTTGTTGTTAAAAATAAAAAAATGAAAACTGGAAAATGACTAAGAGAGGTGTTTGATTTCCGAAAACCAATCAAGAACGTGTTAAGCATGAGAAAACAATCAAACACTCATTAAGAAAGTTCCCCCCAGCTGACTAAAGCAAAAACAGGGCATCAACAGAGGCCAAAACCCCACTCAAAAAATTTCACACACGTTGTCACGGGCTAGCAACACATTACAGTGCGGAAATTTAGAGTTTCCACAGGCCAAAAACAGACAGGGTACAGAAAGTACGCACTGGAGTAAACAGCTAGGGTGTGGAAATTGAAGGTTTCCACAGGCTAGGTATAGTGTGTAGTGCGAACATGTCTGAAAATCAAGGAATTTTGAGAAAAAAGGTAAAAAGACTCTATGAACTTTCAAACTTAGAGAGTCTGAATGGATCTCCCACAGACTTAGAGACTGAATTGAGGTAAAAAAGAGTAGGAAAAAAAAAATGGCCAAAAAAAAACCACAATCAAGTCGTATCCCCAGTGGAGTCGCGAATTTTGTTATAGGATAAATCAGTAAATGCAGACATAAACTAATCTACCTAGATCCACCTGGATCTAGAACAAAACAGGACATGACATGATGCTTTCCCTAAGTTACAATCATTGATCTAACTATCAAAGAAGGAATTGATGACTTACCTTTAAGATCACTTCCTTATATATTTGTTGTTCCCGCTTCGCTCCAGTGCTCTTGTGAAACCAAATCTGCAATGGCACAAGCCAACCGAAGTGAAAGCAACTACGATAGATTCAATGAAAACTTAAACATGTGATCAAGGATTCATGTAATAAAATGAGAATGATTTTATGGGAAAGAAGCATGCCATTGTATTATATTGAATAAAAGTGGAAGATACAAATGAAATTCCTTGATGTCGCAAGTTCCCTTTTAGTGGTCCTTCGTTCCAACACACACATATATTTGTTCCAGAGTTTGCATGAAGGTGATATTCAAAATCTTGATAGATGAATGTAGACCTCAAACATCAACCGAAACAGTGTTCTTCACAGAATCTCCAGCCTATTCTTCCAACAATCCTTTGCTCAAATTTTCTCAACTATGGTTAACCTTTTCCATGAAAATCCCATTATTATATAGGAGAAGATGAAGTGGTTAAAGAGATGAGGATGATCCCACCAGATCAGAGAAGTCAATAGGATTGTAACCACATAGACGCCACCTCACATTCCAGAAGATTCCCCTTCCAGAAACTTCTTGAACCTCTTTCCTCTTTTGGCTTTCAAACGTATACGCATCCTACTAACTATAGAGCAGCCTGCGGAAATCAATGATTTCCACACTGTACTATATGGGCAGCCTATAACATCCTTTCAAAAAATAGGTTTGCAGAGGAGGACAATAGTCACTCTTCCCAGGCAAAAGATGATTATCAGGGCCTGACTACATGCTTTTAAAGCCATCATCAAGGTGACCAAAATAATGTGTAACAAGCACTCCAAATGGTGAGAAGAAGATGCACTTCTTTAGATTCAAGGCAATTTGACACTGCCTGCATTTATCCAACATTAACCTTATACATTCAATATGATTTTTCAATAAGATAAAAAGAATGCAATCATCAAAATATGCTTCTAGAAATTTATGAAAAAACTCCTTGAATGCTTCGACCACCACGCTGGAAAAGATGGCTGGGGCATTCTTCAATCCAAATGACATCACTGTATACTGGTAGGATCCCCATTCTATTGCAAATGTGGTCTTGTGGCGATCTTCCTTGACAATCCGGATCTGATGGTATACTGAAAATCCATCTGTAAAAGAATATAATTCTTGGCCTCCCACATTATCTAACACTTCGTCAGTGAATGGCATAGGGAAGGGGTCATGCAAATAGGCATCATTTAGCTTCTTGAGATCTACGCAGATCCTGATCTCTCATGTCTTCTTGTCCTGTACCACCATAGGGCTAATCCACTCTGAGTCTTCCACAGGTTCTATAATCCCTTCTTGTAGCATTTTGTCGAGCTCAATCTTCAGTTTCTCCTTATATTTAGGGTTTAGTCTGTAGGGTCTCTGTTTGGATGGTCTCACATCTGGTTTCAAAGGGATCCTCATCTCTCCCATAGGCCCTTTAATTCCCTTCATATCAGTGAACTTGGTTGGAAACAAGTCCTGATATTCATGCAGTAATTTTGTAATCTTGTCAATAGTGGAAACATCCCAATAATCTCCAACATTTGCAAGATTCGATGTCTGTTCTGTTCCAATATTGACCTTCTTAATATTGATTGGTTGTCCAATGAATGGTAACTCAACTCTTGGTCCTTCCACATCTCTTCGGCTTTTTGTTTTGGCGATGTTCACCTTTCTTGGATCATTGTCTTCATCAACATTGATTTTGTAATAGCCTTGTAGTTTTTGGAGAGGTGCAGTCCATTCATCCTATTATTTCTCCAAAGGGAGGTTAGATGCCTCCTCGAATACTTTCTGTCTTACAATCTACAATGCTTGATCTACTGAAGGATATTGAATTTCAAATAAGAAGGTGGTTAAAAAATTCTGATTCATACCTTCCCAATTTGTAGTGATGAGGTGTAGCTCTGCTTGAAGGTACTAGTTGATAGCTGTTGTGTCTAGTGTGTTAATGTTTTTGTGCACCCACTTCTCTTGAGGAATGTTTCTCTAGGCTTCCTCACAACTTTTCACATGGTCCTTTCGACAAATTCGACCTGTGTATCAAACTTCATAGCCTTCTACTTGTGCTGAGAACCGCGTTGTCATCAAGGTATGACATTGTACCCAGTTGTTATAACCGTAAATTTCACCACACATGCTTACCTGGCATCAGGCCAACTCATATCCCTTCTTTGCCAAAGCATTGCTAAACAACTCTCTAAAAATCCTCTTTTATGAAGTCCCACGTGCCCTAACCCATTACTGCACACATGTACATGCTGGCTGACTAAAAACAGCTCACGTGTACCTACAAAAGAACTAAAAAAGGAAAGTTGCCAACAGAACAAAAAGCTATGGGTGAGTTAACTGAAACTCCAGGCCATGCATGGCCAAGGGTTCATCCAAATACCTAGCTCCTTCTAGCCTATAAAAGAAGGGGTAGGGGTCCCATTTGGAGGAGGAAAAATATAGCAAAGAAACTCTGCCCATTTACGTATTCCCATTGTCCCAACCCTTTATCCTTTCCTTATGCCAAAGGAGATTCAAAGCAAAGAAGTTGGAGGACAGAAGAAGAGGAGCCCAGGATCAGGTTCAAGGAGCAGTGGCCGGTCTCAGATTTTGTAATTTGACTCATTCAAAGTAATAAAGAAAATATTTTTCCCGTCCCAATTCATAAACTTTTTATGGTTTGATTAGTTTATGTTTGGATTTCTAACCCGTTAGTATAGAAGTAGCATGCATGCACAGTTGTTTCTTGTCTTGGATGCAGCTCAACTTTGGAAGGAGTATTGCGAACAAGTAATCAAGCACAACGGAGGATCGACATCAAATGTCAGATACGAGGTAGGTTGATCTTTCCATGCATTTACTAAGAAAAGGGGATTTAAATCAAGGGATGAAGGTAGAAAGTAGTTTCTATTCGGTCATTATCTACATGCAAAGTCTGAACTCTATTTGCTAGTCCGTATGGAGATTTTGCCAACAACAGAATTGACAACCATACTGGGGAAGACTATCTAGGGTTCCTGGAATTTTATTTAGTTTTTGGGTAGTTTAAAGACTAGTTTTTCTTGTCTATCTTTTCTTTTCGTTTCTGTAAGGTCTGAGCTAGCAGGGAGTCTGGTTTTCCATACCATCTTTCCCTGACTTTTGTTTGACTGTGTTTTTCGGGACCCACAGAGGTACACACGACCTACACAGGGTCTGCACGCGTGTACCCGCGCCCTACCCTCTTACAGCCCACGTGTGAACGCTAGCTGTAGAGGTAGCAGTAGCATGTATAGTTCAGAGAACCTCAGAGGCAGTCACCCTCTTCCTTGTCAGAATCACACATTCTCAGGGGGTTTTCTGGAATTCTGTCTGAAGTCTTGTTTGCTAGCAGGTCTAACTCAGATTGTTTTTGCCTTATTATTTTTCCTTGCATTATTTGTTTTTCTATTAGAAAGAGTGTCCAAGCCTTCAAGGGATCCTGGTTATCAATATCAGTGGTCTCTTCCTGGTTTGGTCTGTTTTTTCTCAGAATTTAGGTATACATGCGGCTTGTACAAGGTCAGCCCGCGTGTACAAGCCTTCTGTCTCTACTCAACGTGCGTTCACATGTGTGTTGTCTGAGTAACAATCGCGTGCCTGTGCAGAATAATTTTTGTTGAGGGTAAGGCAGTCATCCTTTCCCTTGATAGAAATTACTCCTTTCATGTGTTTGAATCTCTGTGTGAACAATCAGTAGCCTAAGATTAATCTTACCCTTAGCCTGCTTTTTCTCAGTTAAAAAGTTGTCATAAAAATAATTTTTTTTTTAAGGTTTTTAGACAAGTGTGAGAGTCATTGTTTTTAAAATTGCTTGTGTGTGATTTTTGACCTGATTCTTTGCGATCTGCGATTTAGGCTAGAGTTTTTTTTCTTGGTTTTTTGCTTGCCGGTATTTTCCCTTTCTTTCTTTACTAGCATTTAAATAAAAAAAATCTTTTTTCATTTTCTTATTTGGTTGAAGAGTCTGTTTCTGCATAGGGAAAAGTATTGTATTTCATAAGTTTTTGCAGTTCACTTAGATCTTAAGTAGCTCGTAGTCAAGTGAAATTCATTTGAGTTTGCTGTCCAAAATCTTAGAAAAATAAAAAAAAATATTTCTTTTTGAAAAGTTGTGAAATTTTGCATTCAGTAAAAGTTTTGTTTCTAGCTTTTTCATTCATTTTTTGCTTTTGTCTTTTTCAAATCATCAGTTTCACCCTCATACCCCTTGACCTAAGACAAAGCCATCAAAATCAACACTAAATTTAAAATCTACTAGACTTTTATGTTTATAGGGTTCACAAACTAGTTCAGGACTAGGGCCTTGGATTAGGTTGGAGAGGAAACTCTTCAAGGCCATTTTTAAATCAAACATTGGAGTCTGAGATAGGGAGTGTCTAAGTCCAGTGTCGTGGAATTTATCTGGGACCCCCCTCTAACACAGGGGATAAACATGAGGTTGTGTGTGGAAAGGTAGTGGAGATAACCCCTCCAAAGCTGGACCAATCGTAGTGGAGAACACATATAGAGGGCTTGTTTTGGGATTCCATCATTTGCATTTGCCACGGGGATTCGTGGGTCTCGAATCCATTCGAGGTCCTCAGTAGTATTTCAAAACATTTTCTCTCGATACCCTTGACAGGTTTCGGGCTTGATACCCTGCTCATTGTGGTCTACTCGACTTTCGACTATACCCGCTTGGTGATTGTTCACGCGTTGGCAATCTAATTGCCAATCTTGTTAGGGACATACACAGGTGACTGCGGGGGTATACCGAGGTACCTAGGACAAACATCGGGCCATGCTTTGCAGAGTATACCCGGAGGGTGCTTCCATGTTCGAGTTGCACTTGCACCAGTAAGTTGCTCTAGTGTTGGTTGTTGTAACTGTTCTTCCAATTAATTTAGTGTTTGCTTGTCTTATCGTCTAGGGACTTTTCTTAGTGTGTGTTACTTTTGAATGTTTAGACTACCTTAGAGTGTCTTGGATCTTCTCACATAGTGGAGGATCCCGATCTCTATCGTTCACGAAGGCTTCTTAGCCTACCATCGGTTACACTAGAGCCACCCCTGCTACCATTAAGGCGAAAGCTAGACCAACAAGGGTCTTTTGAAGCGACCGGGTTACAAACCATTGTGCCCGAACAAACCCCAGAGGTGTCACATACAACAATGGAAACAAATGTTGCTACCCCTTCTGGGAATTCTTTAATTCCCACCACGGTTGTCACCATAGGAGAGCTGTCATCAACGAACCCATCATCGTCAGGCCGAGCCACCATGGTCTCGACCGCAACTACTTCGCACAGTGGACCGAACCTGTCTTTAGTGGAGGCCACAACCCCCTTCACACCTAGTGGGACAGGCCCTCCGTTCTCATATGGGATGCCTAGTTCAAGTACAAGTCCTGCACTTTGCTACTCCACTTTACAGACTTTGATTTTGGGGGCAGGGAGCTCTAGCGCTCCTCTATAAGGTCACTTGTGGGGCACTCTTGTCCCTTTTAACGCTTTTCCTTACGGAGGAGGTCATATCCCTCCTTCATCCCCTTCACTTGGTGGCTCGCATCAGCAATCCACCGGGCAACCTACACCCAATAGTTTATTTGGAGCGGGGAGTCAAGGACCACCTTCACATAGTATGCCGGTAGGTTCGACACCGTTTTCTTGGAAATTGGTAACAACACCTTCTCATCAACCCATTTCCTGACTAGGGGCAACCCCATTTTTGGACAATCTACTCCTGTGCAGGGTACTATTCCTACATAGGGGGAAAACCTAGCAGGACCTTGGAATTCAGGACAAGGATCCGTTCCCTCATCCGGAATGTTGATCTGGGGTAATTCTTTCCACAATCAATGGAACCCCGAACAAACTACTATGCCTATCCCCACAGGACCGGCATGAGGTAATCCTTCCCAAAGTCCTTCGAATATAATGTATGCTCAACAACCTATGTCCTATTTTGGAAATCAGCTGATGATGTCTCCAAACATGAAAAATCCTTACGCTGGCCAGGGCCATGGTTTCTATCAGAATTCGGGCCAGCAGCCAAACTTTTCCTGGCAACCTGGTGCCAGTCAAACTCTAGGTCCCTTTTTCCCAGGTTATCAGCAACAACCTAAACTACCTTTCCTGGCGACTTTACACTTGCCAGATTTGACATGAATGTTGAATGACCCTATCTGTCACGATCCACATTGGCCTCCTATGCTGACGAGGTTTCCTTCAGACATTCCAAAGTTCGAAGCCAAGCCTAACGAAGATCCAGATGATCATGTGACTACCTTTCATCTTTGGTGCTCATCTAACTCATTGAAATATGACTCCGTTTAGTTGTGATTGTTTCAACGTACTCTCATTTGGAGTGCCGTGAAATGGTACATCGAGCTCGATTGCTCAATATACTCTTCTTTTGGTGAACTGGCGATGGCTTTCCTTAACCATTTCCGGTTACCTGTGAGATACGACGCTGGCACACAGCTGCTTGCCAATTTCAAATAGAAAACAATGGACCATATATCTGATCACATCTGAGAATGGAGACGCCGAAAGAGTTTAATCAAAGTACTAGTCCTACTATCATTCCTGCTTGAGTGGTTCCTTAAGTCTTTGGTCCCGCAATTATCCAAAGACGTCATGACATCCAGAGTTTTCTCTGAAGAAGATGCCATCATGAGGGCTCAACAGTTTGAGCTCATCTATTCTCAGTCCGGTTTATTATACAACATATTGCCATATGCGCCACGTTCAATACTGGATAAAACTAGACAGAGAGTTGGACCGCATGCCAATGGTATTGTCAGTTCAGCAAAAACCAAGCCCACTGAGCAATTGACGAAGCAGTTGCAATAGTTATCCATACAACACACGATGACTAGCCAAACCACTACTTTGGCTGCTCCCCCTACCCAAACGTCGAAAGTACACACAGTGCAGTCGACTAACCCAAAGGCCACCTAGCATCCTAAAGGGAAGAAAAAACAATGAAAGAATGGTAAGGAGGATAAAAAACCCAACGATAATGATGGCAGGGACAACACTGAAAAACGGAAGGCGAGGTATCCTTTCAACTTGTGCGCGGAAGACCACCTGACCCATATATGTCCTTGACTTGCAGAGGCCCAAAAATTTGTCATGCAACAACAAGCAGTGTTGACTAATCCCTTTCAACATGGGCAAAATCTAACACAAGCCTCTGCAAGCATGGAAGGGGGCAGCCAAGAAACCTGCCTGCCTCCGAACAATCCCTCATCCATGAATGTATATATGGTTAGGGGTGATGCTTTCATATCGACTAGAGCGCACGATTGTAGTAAACCAAGCACTTCTGAGAAGGGTAAAGAAGTTGATCTCCCATCTCTTCCTCTACAGATTGAGAAGATGTTGGGAGAAACAATGACACGCATTCCAAAGGGTGCATTTAAAAAAACTTCTCATAACCCAAAAGCAAGGGCCGCCTAGAACTACTCTGTGGTGGAAGATTTATCACAAACCCCTTATGTGATGTCTACTTTGGAGGTCCTCCAAAGTTGCCCTGCTCAGAGGAAAGCCTTGTTAACCACTTTGGGCTCTACTGAGACTTGTAATCTGAGTACCATCATGTTAGATACAACTGACTTAAAACCTTGTATGCCTTACCACGTAGCATTTCAGATAGTAGTGGCTTATCCCACAAAAACGTTTACACGGAATATCTTCCGCACGGTGGTTGATGAGGGCACCTTGACATGTGTTATGTCGTTGGCATGTTGGAAGGCCATTGGCCAGCCCGTCTTGTCTCCATCACCTACTCTCCTCACTACTTTCAATGGTCGCTCATTCCGACCACATGGCATCGTTTCTTCTTTCCCCATGTAGCTAGGAGGGAAGACTGTGTGTGTCAAAGTAGAGGTAGTCGATGCTCCCCTCGACTATAAACTATTTTTAGGATGGAGTTGGACTTATGGTATGCAAACTGTGGTTGCTACAGTTTTTCGGGTCTTATTGTTTCCACACGAGGGCTGGATAGTGACCATCGATCAATTGTCTTTCTCCAGACCTGACCCAGCTTTGGGGGCATCCACGGTCCCGATGATTGATAATCCTCAACCAAGTGTCGTCAACGTAGGAGTTGGTTTGTGCCCATCCTTGATAGGTACCTTCGATTACCCACCTCCTCAAGGCGATATCAAAGTTATATCCAATCACCATAAGGTTGAGATTTTTCAAGTTTCATCGTTCCGCACGACTTACTTCGAGGATCCATGGATACTTCCTTCCCCATCAGCCACGATGGATGAGACAAGGCACCCAGGCATGTCCATGCCCTTGTCTGATGTTAAAGTAGCATACTCTTTAGTCCAGCAAGCTTCAGCTAACACTGATCCGACTCCTGCACAAGAGTTAGATCCACTTCTAGAGCCTATTTGGGCTCAGGGTTCTCTCACTAACGTCGATTCTTTAGACTTATTCTTGCCTTCTGATGAAACAATAATCGAAGCAATGACTAGTACGAACAAACCTTGGGAAGATCTTCATCACAGATCATATTTTCTCCCAGAGTTAAGCCAAATCAAAGCTGAAGAATTCACCGTGACCATGACGGGAGATCAACCATGTCCTATTAATCTCTTAGCTACACAAGAAATTTATGATGAGGGAAATATGGAAACTATCACTGAAACTATACCAATCAACATCTCCCGAAACCCTGGCGTCATGGAGAATTTTTTCATCGGAGCGGATTGCTCCCTCGAAGAGATTCAAATCTATGCGGATATTTTCAAAGAATTCCACGACATTTTTGCCTGGTCTTATGAGGAAATGCCAGGTATCGATCCAAAAATAGTTGAACATAAAATCACAACGTATCCTGATGCCAAGCCTGTTTGACAGAAGCTTCATCCAGTTAATCCTAAGAAAGAAGCAAACATCAAGATTGAGGTTGAGAAATTGTAAAGGCAGGTTTTATCTATCCTATCCATTTGACCCAATGGGTGTCAAACCCTGTGCCGGTCAATAAAAAACAAGACACGATTCGTGTATGTACCGATTTTCATGATTTGAATAAGGCATGTCCCAAATATAATTTTCCAACACCATTCATCGACCAGATCATTGATGAATGTGTTGGTTGCGAAGCCTTTTCTTTCATGGACGGTTTTTCGGGATACAATCAAATACAAATCAAACCCGAAGACCAACACAAAATGGCATTCATCTATCCTTGGGGTACATTCACATATCAAAAGATGCCTTTTGGTCTTAAAAATGCTAGAGCCACATTCCACCAGGCCATGTCTTTTTCTTTTCATGATCACAAGCATATAGTCGAGACTTACCTAGATGATTTAGCATCACGATCTTGCAAGAGAATGGATCATCCCACACACCTTAGACTAATCTTCGAACGCTGTCACTACTTTAGGATTCGCTTGAATCCAAACAAGTGTAGCTTCTGCATAACGTCAGGACATTTGTTAAGTTTCATCGTATCAACAATAGGGATCATGGTCGATTCTCTCAAGGTGGAGGCAATAATCCAGTTGGCCCCCCCACACACAATCCTTCAACTTCAGAGTCTACAAGGCAAGGCGAACTTTTTACGATGCTTCATCAACAACTTTGCTGAAATCACCAAGGGCTTTATGCGTTTACTGAAGAAAGACGTTCCTTTTTTCTGGGATGAAGCCGCTCAATGCTCTTTCGACACATTAAAACACGCCCTCACAGCCGCACCTCTGCTACGGCCACCTAACTATAATAGAGATTTCTTATTATATTTGGCTGCCGCAGAGTCAACCATTGGCATGGTGTTAGTTCAGGAAGATGATTTGTTCTCAGAATACATGATCTATTACCTGAGATGAGGCCTCGTAGGACCGGAACTCAATTATTCTCATATCGAAAAGCTTGCATTGGTAGCAGTTCATGCTGTTCAACAGTTCTGTCATTATGTTCTATTTCGCAAGACCATCGTCATTGCTGTCGTGAATATATTCCAGTACATGTTGACACGACGGTTTATAGGTGGAAAAATCAGTAGATGGATAGTCATGCTCTAGGAATTTGACTTAGACTTCATTTCAACAAAGTCCAAAAAGTCATTGGTCTTCGCAGAACTTATTTCAAAACTTTCGGTTGAGTCAGGTGACGTTGTGCCTGAAGAATCGCCTATCCGGGGAGATATGTTTTTGATTACATCTTCAGATCTCTGGTATGGAGATATACTTATCTATATCCAGACTTTGAAGTGCCCCACTTCTTCTTCTCGTGACGAGCGTCGGTGTATACGCCATCAGGCTAAGAATTATCTCATACTCGATGATACGTTGTATCAGAGAGGTGTAGACTGTATCTTACGTCGATGTCTCACACATGAGGAGGTAGTCATCGTGCTCAACGATTGCCATACCGGAGATTGTGGCGGCCATTTTTCTGGGTTGGCAACAACCCAAAAGATTATACGAGCAGGTTGCTTTTGGCTGACACTTATCAAAGATTGTATCGAATCGGTCAAGAAGTGCCATCTGTGCCAAATCTTCTCTCAGAAGATGAGGGAACATCCCGCTCCTATGTTTCCTGTCATCACAGTTGGTCTCTTCACCAAGTGGGGGATCGATTACACTACTTGCAAACCCCCGTCAGCAAGGGGGCACTGCTATATTATCATAGCTGTCGACTACTTCACTAAGTGGGTCGAAGCTATGCCAACGTTTAAAGATGATGGAGAGTTTGCAGCTCTCTTTTTATTCAACCAGATCATAGCAAGGTTCGGCATCTTGAGAGATATTTTTACTGACCATGGAAGTCACTTTCAGAACCAAATGATGACCGAGTTAGCATCAAAGGTTTGGTTATGGCTGGAGCATTCATCACCCTACTACCCCCAAGCCAATGGACAGGTGGAAGCTGTAAAAAAAACTCTTAAGATTATTCTACAATGAACTATCAACTCAGCCAAGTCAAATTGGCATTTGATGTTATACTCGACATTA
>JASDQU011443448.1:3356-14450 GCA_032191745.1 Picea mariana | reverse complement strand
TAGCTAGATATATTTGTAGTTTAGATGTGTAGTTAGAATTAGTATATTAGTGGTTTAGTTTAGTTAGTTTTTGTTTTATTTCTATTCATAAAATTATAAAATCAACAAAAATATCTTTCTCTGTCTTAGGGCAGAATGCAAATGAGTTTTTCAGGTTTTATTCAAATCTGTAAATTGTAGATATTGTACATTTTGCGAATAAGTTATATTTCCGTTAGTAGTTAGATATATAATTAGTTAGATTTAGTATAGTATTAGATAGTATATTGTATATAGAATAGTTAGTTTAGTTTATTAGTTTGTTTTATTTCTTTTTAGTTAGATTAGTTTAGTTTGTTTTAATAGTTAGTTTTAGTTAGATTAGTTAGTTTAGAGTAGTTTTTCTTTTTGTTTTTTAGGACCTTAGATCAGCTAACGGAGCCACTAAACCCGTCAAGGTGGTTCATCCCAAACGGCTTGGGTTATTAGACAACCTCGGACTGGTTCCACTCTTCCAGTTGACAGACAGTCAATTTTTCCCGTCAACAAATGGCACTAGAAGGAGGGCCTGAACTTAATTAATGGAACGAGGCGGTCGCAAGACTCCTCCACCACCTAATCGCTCACCTATAGTGACTAGAAGCCATTCAAATGATAATATTCCCCTTCAAACAACAACTACTTCAACCGACGATCCACAGATCACAGTTGATCCAACAACCCCTAATCCTACAGGTGGTGACATACACGAGATTGTCCACCAATATCTTATAAAAACACATAGTGCCTTAGCCCGTTTGAGGAAACCAAACCGTTTGTGGGGCCAACCTTTGGACTTCTCCGATATCAGAGAACAATTAGGTGATACTAACCTCACTGTGAATCCTTCAGATCCAATCTTAAATACTGTTGTAGGAGGATCTGGGATACCCCCTTCACCACCTCCATCATCTCCTTCCTCTTCTGGAGGAGATTCCTCTAACGAAGGAAATTCCCCTTCTCAGCCTTCCACACCCACTACACCAATGGCAAATCAGAACAACCCTGCTAGACCCTGGCTTGATCAGGGTGCCGTAGTTGTACCTGGAGCTCAGCATCCTTTACCTAAACACCCAGAGAAATGGCTTCCCAAGTTTGACCCTGACTCAAAACAGATCGTTGAAGATCACATTAAAAAGTTTATGTTAGCCATAAGACTCCGTAATGTCAAACATGAAGATGTTGTCTGTAGGTTGTTCCCCTATACTTTCGAGGGTAATGCATCCACATGGTACTTTTCCTAGCAACCCCATACCATCGTGTCTTGGGAAAAGTTCGAGTCATGCTTTTTGGAAATGTTCGGAGATGGTAAGCCTCCGGAAGTCCTAGTCATGGACCTTTCTAGCTTAAGAATGAACCCAAAAGAAAAAGTTAAAGACTTTAATCAAAGATTCTTAACACTTAAAAACTGAATCCTGGATTCCATGCCTACTGAGAGTCTTATAATAGCATACTACACTAAATCTTTGCATCAAAGTATAGCTATTTGGGTTAAACGATCTAAAAAAACCACGTTGTTAGAAGCCTTCGAGGAGGCCAGCCAGATTGAAAAAGACATACTTAGTCTTAAAGACTCTACTAGCAACGAAACTAAGACTAGTGCTTCTTCCAAAAAGAAGATCGAAATCCTCCCCAGACCCACTCAAAGTAAGGCACAACCTGAAAACTCTGATTTGGAAAACTTAACTAAAGTTGTTCAAAAAATGTCAAATCAAGTTATAGACCTGAAAAGGTCAACCGAAGAAGCTTCCTCGAGCAAAGGAACTTACAAAACCCCGTTCCGGAAGCCTTTTCCTACCAACCGACCTAATCCAACCACAGAAGGCCTGAATCTAGAAAGTCTGCAATGTGCCCTTCAAACAATTCTAGAAGCCCAAGATAACTCGATGCCTCCTGAGATTCTTGAGGAGGTAGTTGAATAAGAGATAGTTCAAGAAGAAGAGTCTTCTCCAAACATTTTTGGACACTTCTCGGATAGCATCTTTCAAGCTAACTTCGAGACAGTACATCCTTATAATACCAGGAGTAAGACAACAAACAAACCTTCTACCGAAAACACTACAACTTTGCCTCCAAAGCAATCTAAATCAGCTGAGACTAAATAGAGTAATGTGAACCCCAACTTAGATTATGATGTAGTTGAAGATCTTAAAAAGTTAAGGGCTAACATTTCTATTTATGAGTTATTGAAATTTCCATTTCTGCTTCAAAAAATGTTACAAAATATTTTAGAGAATGGCAAAAATGGTAATTCTAATGGTAACAAGGTTGTGAAAAACAAAGCTCCCTAGAAGACTTCCACTAAAAAAAATCCCGATCCTCAAGATAAAGGAAGCCTTCCTGCAAGCAATGTAAATAATGTAAATAATGTAGATAAAGTAGCCGTAGAAACTGTGAGCAAAAAACCACAAGCTGCTACTCTTAGTACTCGCAAAAATGTACCTCGTTTCCTATTAACTTTTGAGATCTTTAATAGAAACGTGCACAATTGTATGGTAGACTCAGGAGCGTCATCCAATGTGATGCCTTGGTCTGTTTTCCAAAAGATTAACGCTGAAGTTGAACCCTCGACTTTAAATATCATACAACTTGATCGGACAAATGTCAAAGTTATAGGCGAACTAAAGAATGTGCTTATTAGATTATCGCCTAACCCCAAGGTTCATCAAGTTATTGATATAATTGTTGTGGATATTCTAGAAGTGTATGGTTTGTTTTTAAGCAGGGATTGGTCCGAAAAGTTACATGGTTATTTCGCGAAAGATTGGTCCCATCTATGGCTTCCAAATAACGGCAAGCCTAATAAAATCAAAGTAAATCATGAGCGCTACCTTAAGTTCACGGTCACAGATTTGAACAATCCCAACGAACCGTATACACCTTCTGCTCATTCACCTAAAGTACAAGCTGGGATGGACACCTTCTTTGGCAATTTCATGGCCAAGGCTTCACCTATCATCAATCCAGAATAGCAGTCCGAGATTGTAGCATATATGCATCCAACAGCTTCCACGCAAGGGTCCCATGTACCCACTGCAAATCAAATTTGGTCTCTTTATTTCGACGGGTCAAAGTCCAAAGAAGGAGCTGGCGCAGGCTGCATCATTATCGATCCGGTAGTTAACAAAACATTAATTGCATGTAGGTTGGAATTTGAATGTACTAATAACACTGCAGAATATGAGGCTTTACTGCAAGGTCTCAGAAAATCTTTGGATATGAACATTCAAAATGTAACCATCTTTGGTGACTCTGAACTAGTGGTTAGACAGGTAAGAGACTCTATCCACTGTCTGTCTCCGCATCTCAAAAGCTACCAGTCTGAGGTATGGAATTTAATGAATAAATTTTCCGCTTTCAATATAAATTCTATTCCTAGATTGAATAACTCTGAAGAAGATTTATTAGCTAATGTAGCTTCTAAAATTCTTCCTGCAGAAGGCTTGTCCCCAGATGCATTCTCCGTTGAGTTGTTGTTTCGGCCATCCGTTCCCGACAACATCACGAACTAGAGAGTATTTGACGACGATCAGCAGATTATTAACTTTTTGCACATGGAAGAAACCTTTCAAGGCAGGGTAATAGATGAACACACACACAATGACAATTTGCGCGATTTCACGATGATACCAGATCTGAGAACTCTCGAATATTCATCAGATATGGTAAACTCGATCCCTAAATCTGTAATTAGATTAGAGAAGTTTTATGACCTTCAAGATAAATTTAAAATGACGGTCAATTGTAAAACCAATAGTTCTTCGTTATCTTATGAAAAAGTAAACTTAGGAACTAATGAAAATCCTCAGTGCATTAATCTAGGGTTGGTATGTTCTCGACAAGAAAAAGTTGCATTTATTAAATTGTTCAAAGAATTTAAAGATGTCTTTGCATGGGCATATGATGACCTTAAAAATTTTGACCCTAACATCATACAACATGTCATTCCGATGAAGCCCCAAACCTTACCCTTTCCACAAAAACTAAGGAAAATGCACCCCAAGCTCGAACCAACCGTTCAAAAAGAATTGAATAAGCTCCTAAATGCTAAGATAATTTTTCCTGTTAGGCACACTTAGTGGGTTTCTAACCTTGTCCCAGTCCAAAAGAAAAGTGGGGAAATCTGACTCTGTGTCGATTTCCGAAACCTTAATAGATCATCTGATAAAGACAACTATCTTGTCCCACCCATGGAACAGATCCTTCAATAGGTATCTGGTTTTGAGAGGCTATCCTTACTATATGGTTTCTCAGGATACAACCAAGTCTTGATGTCTCCACCAGATCAACTTAAAACTACCTTCCGTACTCCGTGGGGCACTTATGCTTATCGCAAAATGCCTTTTGGAGTGATTAATGTTGGTGCCACATTTCAGAGAGCAATGGACATTGCTTTTCGAGGCTTAATCAATCATTCCGTCGTAGTTTACTTAGACGATGTGACTGTATTTTCTAAAAACAAAAATGATCATCTAGCTCACTTACGAGCCATCCTACTGCGATGTCGTAAATACGGCATCTCCTTGAATACCAAAAAATCCATCTTTGCAGTAGAACGGGGTAAACTCTCAGGATTCATTGTGTCTAGTGAAGGGATGATTATTGACCTCGAAAGGATTCAATTCATCGTGAAACTTCCCCCTCCTACATCCAAAAAATCTATGGAGTCTTTCTTAGGCTAGATTAACTTCGTGAGTAGATTCATCCCTAGTTTCTCCCAAATGGTCATGCCTTTACAAAATTTGATTAAGAAAGACACCCAATATCACTAGGGACCCCTAGAAAATCAAGTTTTTAATGCAATAAAGAAGGCCATAATAGATGCTCCGTCTCTCATGAGCCCAGATTTTTCTCAAGACTTTACACTCTACACTTTTGCTTCTGACTGTTCCTATGCCGCCATCCTAACCCAAAAGAATGCCGAAAAAAATGAAGTACCCATTGCCTTTATGAGCTCTGCTTTCAAAGGCACTGAAATTAACTATCCAGTGGTAGATCGGAAAGCCTACACTGTTTTCAAAGCAGTTAAGCACTTCCGGTCCTATCTTTTGAAGTCAAGGACGAAAGTCATTGTCCCCTACCCAGCCGTGAGGAACCTGTTAGTGCAGAAGGAACTAGGAGAAAAGAGAGCTAACTGGGTCACCTCCTTGCAGGAGTATGACTTAGAAATCACCCCACTGATAGTGAGAGGCCAAGGGTTATATAAGTTAGTTGTTGATTCAGCAGCAGGACAACAAGAAGAAAGCGATACATCAAACCTAGGACAAAGCAATCAAAGTTTAATCTGTTGCACACAAAACCCTGTTAGTCCTTGGTACGACGATATAAGATTCTGTCTTGAACATGGGTCAGCCCCCCGTCACCTGGACCCCACTAAAAGAAGAGCGTTGAGATTAAAGTCTACCTCCTTTCATCTGGTTAATGGTATCTTGTTTCGTCAGAGTTTTGACGATGTACTGATGCACTGTCTTGAAAAAGATGAAGAAAAAGTCTTGCTAGAGTTGCATGCAGGAGAAGCTGGCGGTCATTTTGGTGGTGACACCATTGCCCATAAGGTTCTAAGAGCCGGTTATTACTGGCCCACGCTTTTTAGAGATGCCCATGCCTTGTGTCATAAATGTATCATCTGTCAGAAAGCATCAGGGCGGTTACAAAAACCAACCTTTCCTTTGCAGCCTGTTTCAGTAGATTCCCCTTTTCAGCAGTGGGGCCTTGATATCATAGGTACAATCAACCCTCCATCCTCACAACAGCACAAGTTTATTGTGACAGCCACAGATTACTTTACCCGATGGTCTGAAGTTGCTGCGTTAAGAACTGTCAACACCAGTCAGATAATTGCCTTTCTAAATTCGAATATTATTACTCGTTTCGGTATCCCTCACTGTTTAGTATTCGATAATGCTTCTTACTTTTCCTCTCTTGAGATAAGCGAGTTCGCTCTGGAAAAAGGAATTAATTTGAAGTATTCTGCTAGCTATTACCCCCATGGCAACGGATTGACATAATCGACAAACAAGAACTTGATTAAAATCATCAAGAGAACGGTGGTTGAAAATCACAAAAATTGGCACAACGCACTACTAAACGCGCCGTGGGCTGATAGGGTAACACCAAAAGCTGTTGTAGGTAACTCCCCCTTTTTTCTCGTTTATGGAAGAGAAGCAATTCTGCCACCTCACATTCTTCTTCCTTCACTACAATTGCCGCAGAAAGTACAAGAAGAAGATTGTCCCCCTTTGGAAAACCGAAATAACGCTTTGATGAAGCTAGAAGAGGTAAGAGCCCAAGCTAAACGTAAGTTAGATCAACATCAACTATTGGTTAAAAGATGGTTCGATTCTAACTCTGCTTCTAATAGTAATTTTGAAGTAGGTGATCTTGTCTTGAAGTGGGACAAACCACATGAGGGAAAGGGAGAGCACACGAAATTTCAAAATTTGTGGCTTGGACCGTTTTTAATTGCTGAAATGTTGGGTCCCAGTTTATTTCGTTTGCAAAATCTTGAAGGGCAGCCTGACACCTACCCGGTGAATGGACAGGCCTTGAAAAGATACTTTACTTGATAACTACCCTTGTATATTATGTACATATTTTGCTTTTGTTTGCTTTTTTGTTTGCTTTCTGTTTTTTATTTTTCTTTGAATTTATCAGTTTGTGTTTTTGGAAATACACATACCTGTACACCGAGATATGCAAAAAAGGACAATAGAAAATTCCTTCGCTGAAATAACTGCTAAGAAAAAGGTATAAACATCAATGGTATATTTCTGAAATTTATATCTATGTTGGAAAAGTCTTTTGTTTGAAAGAAGATGACTGATTTCGATCTCTGAGTAAAGATTGTCATGATCATTTATTATCTTTTTACGCTGTCCCTATTCCGTAAAAGAATGACTCAGAAGATGTCTCCCTACCTTAGGAAGTTCTTTTTGTAAATAAAACATCTCTGGATCCAAATAAAGGACAGTTCTAAAAAATTCTGATGCAGTCTGAAAAAATATGTTAAAATATCATGATTTTAAGCGTCACCCCGCTCAACTATATATCTTTGAAAAAACAAAACAAAATAAATTATTAATAAGAGCTGTGGGAAGTGCTTGTAAACCCGCCTGGATGTTGAACAGGTCTGCTGGCAGTGAGTAAATGCATGCATGGTGCCAAGACAACTTCATCGGGGTATTGAACAGGCCCGCCGGCAGTGAAGCAATGTCGAGTATATGAAAATTTGCAAATATGAATTTTCTTTAATGTCCTTTATTCTGATCCAGAACTTCTTGGCAGGATACAGATGTTAGAGTGGGTTAAATGGAAACCCTGTCGAGGCTATGGACGCCTGCTGGAAGCGTGGCTCTGTCAACAGTATTGGAGATTTTATCTTTAATATCGTGATTCTCTGGTCTTAAGACTTTTATCAGTTTTCATCTTTTAAAACACTGCTGCAATAGTTGGTTAATGATGATGTTTATATGATTTTCTGGTTGTTATTTTTGAGTTGGAATTATCTTTGTTGTCCTAATCTGAATTTGTTCCTTTTCGCAGAGATAAATGCTTCTACCAGTGTGTCACCATTGTTGGCAGCCAATTCATTTTTTTACTGTTTTATAAGCTGCCTACACCAATGTTTTGCAAACATCAATTTTTCGTCACAATTTTCGAATAAACGACACTTTTATTTTTGCGACATTTGCACATTTACCTTGGTTTTTGTTTTCATGACTGTAAGCGTGAAAACTTGGTCTTTCGAAGTCACATTAAAATCATTATTGAACTGTCGTTATCCTTCTTTTCGATATGCCCATTGAGCTTACTTTTTACTTATCATTATACAGTTGGCAAGACCTTTTGATCTGCACTCATTTGGCATTCTTTGATTGATCATGTAGTTTTCATTTCATGAGTGATTAAGTTTGTGGTTCATTGGCGATTGGATTTATTTGTTCTTTGATTTGCTTGACCATTGGTTTCATGAAAATATATAGGTGTTATGGTTAAACCCTTGATATATTTCATTTGACATGACACCTAGTTTCAAAACGCATTGGTACCTCGCTTAAACTCTTGATATGAATTGATACATCGTATGTCACATTGTCAAAACACTGGTATTGGTTTCGATTTGTATGTCGGGTGTTTAAAACTATGGCATAACTTTGATTGCGTGCATTGTTTTATATACTTACCATTGATTTCATTGGTCGACCAAGTGACATAATTGTTGAACTATACTATAATGGGTTGAACAGCGATAAGTGTCAGCAGTTGTACCATTGGAAATAACTATTATGCATGGCAGAAATAAACTCCACCACCTTCGCACAATGTCATTTATGTCTATCCCTTATCCCTGTTTAACCTCTATTAGCTCGGGTAACCCTTCATGCACTCTGCTCCTGTGTGTGCTATGATCCAAACCCTGGCTTGTTCACCATGTGCTCGACTCCATGGCACTGGTGGTGCGAATTGAGCCAAATGGTAGCCAAGCCTTGCTACTGTTCGACAATGCCCGAAAAGACTTGGAGGATAACGGTTGGCTCACCTTCGTGCAGAGGTTTGAGGGTTTTAATTTATTTGTTGCACAACAGTTCACTCTGCGTTTTGATGGTTGTAGAGCCAAGGTGGGTGACACTCAATTGGAAATCAGTGAGGAGTTTATTAGTTCTGCTACAGGGTTACCATCTGCGGGCCAGCGTTGGTTTAAAAACTCTAAGGTCGAGGAGGTGTCATGGTCGCTATTGTTCGTCTCATGAAAGGTCACATATTGTGACAGAGGTATGCCCATATCCATGATTAAACCACGATGGCATGATATTTTGATGGTGGTCAAACAATTCGTGACCTGTGAAGGTCGATATGGACTCGTTTTTCTCTACCACCTGCATTTGTTAATGAATTTTATAGGGTATCCATTGAATATACCTTTCTATTTCCAGTGTAGCCTGTACAAAATATCAAAAAGGTTTAAAAGGGAGAAGGCCGATAGTAGCTTGCTCCACCATGGACTAATTAAACTTATCATTGTTCATTACTTAAGTCTCCACGGTGATAGCTGGTGATCTTTTATCACTCGAAATGGTTTTGATGATACAGACCCTGTCCAGATTGACAAGCCTGTGGTTAATGAAACCAATGTCAGGACACCCATGCCCTTCCATGTCCTACTTCCCTCTCCTAAGCCCTCAATCGACCCCGATATTGACTTACTCGACGTTATAGTAGAGAAGGCTGAGGCTATAAAAAAGCCTATGAGAAAAAAGGCCAAAGCAAACCCTACTGTTGATGCCAAGGGTAAAAAGAACACTCGGCTTATTTCGAGAATGGCTAGGAATAAACCTAAACCCACTGCTGAGCAGAAGCCCATAGTCCTTAGTGAGGATTCAGACTCTGACATAAAACGCTTCCTAGCCAGTGAGTACCCTTACTCACAGGGTCTGTGCTCCGAGCCACCTTATGATTTCGTTTCTAATCTTCCCCCTTGCCTAAAGAATAATCCTAGCTACCCTGGGATCAAACTACCTAACGAAACCCTCGGCAATATAACCAAACCCTCACCTGCACTTTCGAAGCCCGGACAATCGTCCTATGACCAATGTGATTTGTGGTTGGAACGATACTATATAGACATTCCCCTACTTCAATCGAAAATCCAATCATTGGAAAATCAAGTTGCAGTATTGACCAGCCAAAGAGACAAACTTCAAGCAACTGATAGGAAGCAGAGGACTACTGGCTCCATCATTTTTCAAAATGTTGAATCGGCTACAGCCATTGTCAACTCCAAATTGTCATGATCAAGATCTCTGCTCGTCATACAGGTATGAATTTCGATATCATTTTCATTTTGTGAATTCCTCGGATTAATATAATGATGTGAGTTTGGTTTTCGAATAGCTCTGTCTATCCTTTGAAATGGCTCTGTCATAATGTTGTTCATCCTGTACATTGTTTTCGCTTTGCTAAAAATAAATGAAGTTTTGATTTGGATACACGATTCTCTCATTCCCAGTTTAGCCACTGATAGATTCTTATCGGATTTGATTTGCTTTCAATTGGATTTGTTTTGTATCTAATCTGAACAAGAGGTTTTCATGCTAGATTTAGAATACGATCATGTTTTGATTTGATTTCGTTATGGTTAGTTTGTATACTGTGATTGTCGAACGATTTCGTGAGTTTGGTTGTTACGATCTTTTAATATGCTGTGTCATATAATTTTCTAAATCAAGAATACAACTCTGATCATTTCCGATTTGGGAAGAATGACTTTGTTTTTATGGAAACAATACTCTCATTTAAGTCTGTGCAAATGATATTCATGCCCGAATCATGGAATGGTTTTGATCCACGACGACTATGTTAAACCCCAGTTGTTTGATTCACTTGATTGGATTGCTTTGTATCTTCAGTCAGTATGATCGATTTTATGAGTTGTATTCGTATCAAAAATAGACTTGATTGCAGCTCTGTTAATTTTAATTTTCAAATGAGTTTGTTAACTCAGATTGACCTATGTTATTTCTGTCAAATTCGTATGAGGAAATTCGGGTAATAGTCGTTTTAAAATGAATTCAAGAAATGATTTCGTGAAATGATTTGTCTGCCCCAATTTGCAATAAAGAATGATCAGACAACTCTTACGAATCCTGTTATCAACTGATTTCTCCTGTTATGATTTCGTTAATGAACATTCACGCGCCAGTTGTGATTTAATTCGCTCATGGTATGAATCGTTTATTATGGCAATATAGTTATGTCGATTTGAAAATAAGTTTGTTTGGGTTCGATTGTGTCTCCTGTCTATGAGGCAGCATAACAATTGCCTACGATTTGTTTTAATTGTATCGATTTCAGTTTGATATGAAACAATTTCATAACTGTTTGATTATGATTCTGTTCGCCCGACTTTGTGGCAACAAACGAAACAGAGTACATGCATCTCTGTAGTCATTTGATTTTAGTTTTGTTTTAATCTCGAATTAGTATAACAATCTCAATTTGAATGATTTGTTTGTCTTTCAATTAGCTATTAGATACTTGTTAATAGTTGAATTTAATTCTTTAAAATATTTGAATTGA
>JASDQU011443447.1:0-14049 GCA_032191745.1 Picea mariana | reverse complement strand
GATAGTATCAACATCCATACAAATATCAACCATATGCTATACTATCTAAACAAATAAAAAACCAGCGTCATACCTCGGTGGTTGAATACCTTTTCCGGGGCTAATATCATCTCAGGGTCATCACAGAAATCTACCCAACTATATATAAACTACAATATGATCTGTGGCATCTGATGCCACACCTGTGCAGCCTTGGCCGTGAAGTAATGGCCACCCTCCCCAGAGTCCCCACCCCCATGACAGACCAAAATCATCACCCACTGTCGTATTCATGGCTCCTGTGCTCCTAGTGGGTCTAACAAAAATATCGAGCGCAACATAGGCACCCTCTCTAGAAACCAAGCCACCAGAATAGATCCAAAAGAGAAATCTCCTAAGTCCATCACTCGACACTTGGTGAGATATCCCACCATCTTGGCATGCAACATCAAGCCCCAGACAAAATGCTCACCCCCTGGTGCCTACAGCATGATCCTTAGTTGGTCGCCACTAATACACTGAATCGTGAGCAACCCATAAACTCTCACAATCGTTGTTTCCACACAATGATGTACCAGGGCATCCATCACCCCAATCCTCACCACTGACCCAGACATAAAATCCTCTCCTGAACAATATGTCTGGGCAAGGGTCACCAACTGCCCCTCTCCAACTATCACCGGCTCCGCTGGTAGCAAGGTTCCCCGAAAAGGGAGCCCAGTCAGAAAATAGACATCCTCCTCAGCAGATAATGCCAAGTGCTCCCCACGCACAATAAAACACTGCAATTCTAGACTCCACATGGAAATCAGGAATTGGAGCAGATACTCCTGTGCCCTCACCAGTGAGCACTCAAAAAACTTCAGCAGCCCACAGGCCGCCAAAGCACCACAAACCACCGGCTCCTCATCCCTCAAGACCTCCCTCAGTCAGGCCCAGTCCCTCTCCCTCCAACGGATCAACATCATCCCAAATGATAACCTACATCCACATATATAGTACTCGATCAACCATCACAATTCATCAAAACACCAAAATCTCCCAAAACCATATAAGTTTTTCTCAACCATAGCTTTGCCTCAAGGGCGCAGTTGTTATCCCCACAGGCGTGCACACATGTGCACCTGTTTACCCCACAGGCATGCATGTATGCACACCTGTTCAACCCACAGGCATGCACCAAATGCGTGCCCGTTCACTACACAGTTATGCACTCTTGCGCAACTTTCAGCACCACAGTTGCACACATGCGCGGTTGTTCTCCGAACAGGTGTGCACCC
Source organism: Picea mariana (assembly GCA_032191745.1). NCBI lineage: Eukaryota > Viridiplantae > Streptophyta > Pinopsida > Pinales > Pinaceae > Picea > Picea mariana. The sequence continues at coordinate 12,790 of JASDQU011443447.1, read as the reverse complement.
CATGCGTGCTTGTTTTCCCACATTGTGCCCCCCCCTACATGACTGTGACCATTATAGCTGCGCATTTGTGTGTAGGTCTCCATCGATCACCCACACATTTGGGGGGCCACATTGCCAAAAACCCACCGTACGACCATCCGTATGGTCCTACCCAAAAAATGACACCTAACTATTGTACAGGAGGATGAGATGACTAACCTAACTCTTTCACCTCCCAGATTGGCTTCCTTGCACTCTAGGAATCTCTGAGTCTGCTATGAAATCTCCTCTCTGATCACTATAGAGGCAAGTACAAATGAGGTGGCAATGTGGGCCCTACAACTATATATAGGCCCTTTTTGCCAAAACTTCCATACCCCCTTCCAGGAGCTCCGGACATCCATTTTTCGATCCATCTTCAGGCATGAGATCAGGATCCCACTGCCTATGGAGTCATGCTTCCCAGGTCACCATCCATCCCTGACCCCTAGGGAGCCATTTTCTCATACCTCGTTCAGGTACGCATGCTCATGTTCAAAATTATCAAATAACTATTATATGTTCATTATCTTCAGATATTGTTCACGTCGGGTATTTGGTTTTCATGTGTGCAAGTACTTGGTCATCACACACCACCACAACCCCTTTAGGTATATGATCGACACTGACATGTAATCATTCCCTCTAAATCTCAATTGCATCTCCAGTCACACCCTTTGAAATTTTCCTTTAGGGTCCCTATATCTAGCTCTATAGTACTGTCACCTCCACTGCATTTTGGTACTATCACTGGTAGCACTCTCACCCACATGAGTTATCCCATTCATAGTGCCCCTTGGCACTTTGACACTCATGTTGTTTTCACCCTTTAGGTATGGGAGTCCTGACAGTCTTATGCATTTTCGAGAATCAGCCACATACTCCTTCTCCACCTTTTTTCTAACTTTCCCAATGGACTCCCACGTTATCTCATCATGGTTCTATTTTGAATGCACCTTCGTAGTATCATTACTCATCCATTTCATCCACAGTCAGTTTTCCCATCTGCGAATTCCCCTTCATTCATTTACCTCATAAAGAGACTTGCCCATGGGCCCCCTCACCCTCCACCAGTTCCCTACACAACTTGAGCCCTCATAGGCGAAGCCATCTTGCACTGGGGCACCCATTTCTGTATTTCTATGCTCATCCCCAATTATTTATTTACTTGGCAATTGTACAAAGCCTTTGTTTCAAGCATTTACATAGCTTTTTGTCGTCACCTTTGATGACCTTCTTCCTTTTGGAAAATGCAACCCATGTCGCTCTTGGTTGGGGCATCCATTATATTGTACCCCTGTTGACATATTCCATAAACCCCGAGTATCCCACAGGCCACCTACCTCTGCTCCCTGAGTTTGTTCACTTTGTCCTACCTCTGACACAACTTATCCCCCATCTAGTTGTCCCCCTGACACTTGACCTAGTTGCATAGTTTTTGCCACTTCACATATATCCCCAACCAAGGGAAGTCTTGAGTCTCCACCCATATTGACTTCGTCCATGTACCTCCTTAGTTTCTGATCCCATTCAGTGAATTTCCTAAAGCCCTCCGCTTCTTAGCATTGCATTTCCCTTTCTGTCGACATCAACAGTATTTCCAAAAGGGAAACAATATCTTGACCCTCATTATCTTTACAATGAGGAGTCTCAGACGGCATAAGAAGCACCATCATTTCTCTCTATTGTCATTGACCCCCATAACATTCAGTTTCAACACTCTCTCATGTTATGGTGGGTCTTACTTTGCGACTATTGCAGTTGTTTTTATATTTTTCGAAGACCTCTGAAATTTATTCCATCAATGCTCGCCAAATCCTTGATACTTACTCCAAGTGTCATTGCTTACTTTTTAGAGTATTGTCCTCATCAGAATTGTACTCTTCTCTTATCAACATGCCTCAAAGGGTGTTTCACTCATCTTCACCAACACACCACTTCAGATATTGTCTTACACATGTTTTTAGTTACATGACATGAGCATGGGGCATGCCCGCCTCGTTTGTACACAATTTATTTTTCACACCATCAGAAAATTCGGGTCTTACAGGTTCCCCTCTCCCTCCAACGGGTCACTTTTGATACTCTCACTATCACTCTTTCTTACAATCATACTCTCAGTAGAAGAAACATTGATTAATTTTGGATATACATATGCTCCTAACCTCATCCATCATGGGGCATCTGTTATCACTGAAATTTCATCCGCAAATGGTTACAGGAATTCAACATCTCCAAATAGCTATTAAGTTCACCCATGGACCAAAATTACCAATAACTGATTTCAAAAAGGTCCAAAACTATACAACTAGTTATAAAATCAGGAAGTGCTATGACTATACAAGGAGTGCATGCACATGTGCCATCAAGAAACGCAGGAAAAGTGCACATGCACACGATGCGCAACTGTGGACGTTGAAAGCCACAAAAACCTGAGAACAATGCATTTATGATGTTGTTTGGCCTCCCACCCACTTCTGGTTCAGCTTCCAAGTCGATTTGATATCCAAATCTCAGCTGAATCCAGCTGGGTGGTTGGTCAAATACCTAAAGGTGCCCTAAACAGCCCCGTGTTCACACTAAAAGCTAGTTGCATAATACCTCAAAGTTGTGCTATAAAAACAGGCCATGGTGCACTGCATATTCAAGGAATTAATTTGTAAGGTTATGCTACTGCTATTCTCTTGGGGAATCCTCTTTTCTCATCAAGAGCATACTAGCACCATTCCATTTGAGCCATTCACATCACCCTTTGAGTGAATTATCTTGGGATTCTTTCACCATTTCTTTCAAGTTTTCAAGTTGTAAGAAGAGCTCAATCTTGGGGGTCCAAGAGCCCTCCCTTGGAGGAAGAAGGGACCCAAAGCCCCCCTTTCTCTTTGGTGTTTTATTTTCAATAATACAATCCTTTCCATTGGTGACATGAGTCTTGTTTGTTTCTTTTTCTTATGTCCTTATGCACTATAGTTTAATTGTTTTTATCATTCCTAGTTTAATTCTTAGCTTATTCTTTTATGCTTTACTCTTCTAACCCTTTCCTTTACTACTGTCTTGCTTAGATAACCCAACTAATCTTATAAGCACCTCTATTTTTCTCATCTAGGTGAGAAAAGAGGCACAACACTCTCAAAGTGAAATTATGAGAAATTTTGATTTTTGGCCCTAAAGTTTCTAGGGTGTCGAAATTTCCTGCAGAATATTAATCTTAGATTTTTTAAGAAACGTTTCTCTTGATTCAACAAGCATATCTGTGACACTATCAAGTTGATTGTTGACAGTCATAAGTATAACATAATCCAAGGTTACTAATTCAACCTAATCATTAGGTTTTCAAAATCAAGCTGGCGAGAGTTTGAAGAAGCCAATCAAATGAAGAACATGGCCTTAGTAGAAGATAAGCTTGATGGAGCAAGCAACTTCAGCTCTTGGAAATCAAGGCTTGAGGTCACCCTTGAAGAAGATAACCTCTTGGATGTGGTAAATAAAACCCTACCATACACAACTATCGATGTAGAGAAGAAGATAAGAAAGGAAGAAGATGTCAAGGAAGAAAATTAATCATCTACTGAGTAAGAGATCATCTCCTACCTCGTATTTCCAACTTGAAGACAACCTATGATATGTATGAATCTTTGAAAGAAATGTTTGAAAGTGAAAACACCCTCAAATCTCTTACCTTGAAGATCCAACTTCAAAGTACCAATATGAAAAAAGGTGACACATTTTCCATCTTCTTTATGAAGTTATCAAATATTAAAGGACAACTAGAGACCATCAGAGAAATCATGTCTGATAGAGAACTTGTCTTCACCACTCTCAACAACCTTCCAAAATCGTGGGAGCCCTTCCTTCAGAATATTAGCTAAAGAGAAGCTCTACCAACCTTTGATCATCTATGGACATATTGTACTCAAGAAGAACTTAGACTTAGAAATAGAGGAGTGGAAGATTCCTCGGAAGAAAATCATGCTCTTTCACTTCATACAAAGAAAAGAGGAAAATTCAAAAGAAATTTTAGGCAAACATTTAAAGGTGAGAAGTCTTCATCAAATATAGGTAATCAAAGAAGAGATGTTTCTAGAATTTCAGTGCTTCGGATGTGACAATTATGGACACTATGCAAGAAATTGTCCAACTAGTGCTTCCACTGCTGACATTGATCCAGACCCACCTCAAAAGAATGAAGAGAAGAGAGAGGAGAAGTACTTCCTATAAAACTAAAGCATGACTACAAACCAGGTAAATCAATTGATTTCAAATTTTATAGTTGATTTCATTTTTGAATAAATCCCTAGTATGGGATCCCTCAAAGACTTGGACCATTATCCCTGGTATGACAGTCCAAACCATATTTAAATTGATTATTGTGCGAGAACAAGAAGAAACGTTGTCCTTGAAGAATAGATATTCATTCAACAATCCTAGAGAACCTCATATGGAGATTGATAGTAAGACAATACCTTCTCCCCCTTCAACAGCTCAGAGGGAGATAGACATTATTCAAGTTGATCCAATTGCACTAGTTTATATGTTCAAAGATATTGTAGTAGGACATAAAAGGCCTACCTAGACTCACTCTGTAAGAGGCAGAAAAACATACAAGCCTCTCAAGGCACATCCCGAGAAACCAAAAGATATTTTTCGAGCTATCCTTCAATTCATGGGCCACCTCATTGATGTTGAGCCTTCTTGTCTTAGAGAAGCAACAGGAGAATAGATATGGAAATATGCCATAACAAAAGAATACCAGTATATATTAAATAATGATGATTAAGATATTATTCAAGGACTAGAAGGGAACTCTATGGTAACTTCCAAGTGGATCTATAAGATCAAACATGCAACTGATGGAAGTGTCTAGAAATACAAAATGATATCTATAGCTAGAGGGTTTTCACAAACAGAGGGAGTTGTCTATTATGAGACACTTGATCCAGTAAACCCAATACACTTCCATCCGTAATACCATCCATGAGTCAGAAACTATATCAAATAGATAAATTCTTGATGAGTTTGGATTTCAGCAAGAGTGTTGCTGATCCAAACCTATATCATTATAGTGTTGATGATGAGAGCTTGATTTTGGTGACTTATTCAGAAAGCCTTGTTGTTGGATACAAGTAATCCTTGACTTCTAAATTTGATATGAAGAATCTGAGTGTGATGCACTACTTCTTAGGAAAAGAAGTATGATAGAAGACCAATGAGATTTTTCCTGAGTTAAGAAAAAAAAACTAGTGAAAATATTAAAAATTTTCAAGAATGACAAAATGAAAAATCCACCGTGATGAATTTAAAAGAAGAAGATTGATGATGATTCAGACGAGACTGATCCATAGTTGATTGGATCACTAATGTATATGGTTAACACTAGATTTGATTCATTCCATGCAGTGAATGTGCTTAGTCATTTCATGAGTCAACCAAGATAGACACACTGTTAAGCCCTAAATAATGGCTCATTACCCCTTAATTGGGGCATATTACATTAGTAATTTTATTTTATTTATGTTGGCTTTAGTCCATTAGTTGTAATTATACCTCCTAGTCTCCTATATATACCAAGGAGACATTTTCATTTGGAATCATCTTGTAATTGAACATTTATGTGGGCATAAGGAGGTTGCCCCCTCGAAGAGGCTTATTATCTGAATTTCTCTCTTTTTCAAGGCATTGAGTACCTAGTCTGAGGTATTTCTATGCTATATTGATATTTGGTTTTGGCCCTTGGTTATGGAAGTACATGAATATCAAGGAAGAAAAGGGAGAATGCGAACTTTGCGGAAGACACAGTGACTGATACTGGGTTGAAGTGAGCAAAAAGAGCAGAAAAGGCGGAGCGAAGTCTGAGAAAGAAATTCGTTGGACGACGAGATCGAGGATGACAAATCAGAAATAAATAAGGATCGTGGAAAACTCAAAAAGTGGAAAAATCCATCGTTAGATGCTTTGGAGCACCATGTAAGAAGGAAGGAAAGACAGGTTGGTGAAGCCTTGAAAATGCAGGTCAAGTTGACCTAGGGTTTTAGACACCTAGGGTTTTGGTATCTAGTGTTTTGGACACCTAGGTTTCAACCTAAGGATGTTGGTGAGCTATTGTAATGTATAAATAAAGGTCAATAGGACTTGGGTTGGGTTGTTGTCATTTTTTATAGTGTTGATCTAGTTGTATTGTTGATGTGAGTGATTATTATCGTATGAGAGAGAAGTGATGAGTGAAGAGCCTTCTGGTATTGTAAGATCTTCAGTTGGGTGGGAAGATTAAGTCCTACAGCTGGGTGCACAGGAAGGGGAGAGATAGAGAGAAGACAAAAGATCTACAGGTTAAGAGTGCACATTAGAACTGTATTATTTCATCTTAATATATCATGAATCATAGTTACATGTAAATAGACCTAGAGAGAGCGTGAACCATGTATATATTGTGTTATGTGTGTTTCGTCTTCTATGTTTTCCATTTGATATACTGTGATTGCATTACCATGTTAGATTTGATAAATAGAGGCGCATAGTAGATCTAAGTTGATAAGTGACATATGAATGTTGTAATGTTCTGGTATTGGATCCACTTGATATTTCCCTTGGTTGTAGACATCTCTGTCCTCCAACCCCCCCATAGATGCTTTAGGTGAGACTACATATGCTTCGCAGGTGTAGCTGAAAGGGACAGTAGTTAGGGCTTGTTGGTGCGCTCTTGGAGATGAACCCTGGGTCTGCCCCTGTGCCAACAAATTGTTCTGTTGCCGGGACATGAATCTTCTTGAGGGAATGTCAAGGTGGTTCCCATCAAATATAGAGATTCAAAAGTGGATATAGGATCAAGAAAAGGACTTCGCTAAAGCCCATAACAAGAACCCTAATCTTAGTACAGAAGATTGGTTGGAGAGACATATTTTTACTAATACACACGAGATATTCTTTGGAGAAATTCATCAGGAACTATATGAGTGGTTAGCTAGGTTGGCAGATACCTAGTTTGAGGTAATATCTAGACCTCCTATAGTTTTGGCGTCGACGCTAATCAAGAAGGACAAGAGAGTTGATAACGTCATGTTGAGAGAAGTGGATCATTGGTTCGATAGCACCATTGGAGGCTACATCACCGAGTTTTTTGTTGACAGAGTGGAGTCATACATCCAGGCCGAGAGATATTTTTTCAAGGGACCCAGAGGAAAATTTTTACATTTCCTGAAGTTAAGGATCAATATGCTATTGCATGAAAAATAACATCTTGAAGATACAATAGGTTGGTCAGAAAAGATAATGTTCAGGAATTCGGATAGCAACAATGACACAGAAGCTAGACATATGCACAGTGGAAAAGCGTTTAGAGAATTTCATCTTGCAAACCTGTTCAAGCAAAACTACAGAGACAAGGGTTTCTATAGTGGAGAGGAAGCAGACCTGGTGGATGAAGAGAATTTAGAACCTGCTGGGACAGAGGAAGGGAAAGATGAAGAGCTTCATCGAGAAGAACCTAAAAATTCAGGAACTACACAGACTGTTGAAGTAAGTTCTATTATCCCTCTTGTTGATTCAGTAGTATTAAGAAATCAGAGTAATCCAAGCCACCAGAGCATCCAAAGCACCGTCACTAGTAGTCCACCACATACTTATTCAGGAACCCTAGGAAGATATATTGCAGATGAGATGAGGCTTCCCATCTTTAGGGGAGATAGATCTGAAAATCCTGATCAACACTGGTTCCTATGTGAAGCCATATGGAATATTAAAAATGTCACCAACAAAGCTATCAAAAGAACCCAGTTTAGTACCACTCTAAGAGTTCACACACTGAGATGGTACATGAAGCTTGTCCAAGGACTTGTACAACCTAATCCACTAAATCAGATTAAGAATGCACTAATTGCAGAGTTCAAGAAACCCAATTCAGAGTCAAAATGTAGTAAAGAGATGAAAGAGATCAATTAGAAGATAGTTGAACCTGTTTGGGAATTTGATCAGAGATTCAAAACCTTAACAAGTCGATTGACTTTTCAGATCCCAGATGAGCAGAACAAGGAATGGTTCATTGTTTCCCTCTTATCACACATCAAAGTTCCTCTAATGTAGCAGAAGATTTATTCGTAGTTTGAGGCGTTGGAGATTTCCATGAAGTTAGAATCATCCCCTATGGGAGAATCTAGCTTAGGTATGAGTCAGATCTTGAGTCAGCTAGCTAGTTTGTCTTTGCAGGTCGAAGATATGAAGAAAGACAAGGGAAAATATAAAAGAGAAGACATATGGTGTGTCATATGTAGATCAGAGGGCCATGAAATAGAACACTGTCCCCTATTCCATGAATACTTGGCCTCTGGAGCTCTGAGTCCTTTGAAGAAATTCAACTTACCCTAGTGCGAGGTATGTCGAAATAGACATCATATTGGTGAGTGATATTACATGCAAAAGTATGTTCAGACACCCACAAAATTGTATTTAACATTCTGTAAGTTTGTGGGACATGATGATAGGGATTGTAGGGATTACAATCTCATGCATGAAAGTTCGAGAGACATATACAAGATTCAAGGCAAAGTACAACAAGAAGGAAACACTACGCAATATAACTCCCCTGGGAGAGGAAACTTCAATCCTCGCAGTGGATTCAGAGGAAGAGGATGAGGAGGAGGAATGGGTCGAAGCCCAGGACAAATAATCTATTATAACTGCACACAACCAGGACACCTCGCAAGGGATTGTCAGAACCCTTGTACTACTTGTAGCTATTGTATCTCATTTGGACATGTTAAAGAAGATTGTCCTATGCTGCTAGCTAAGAGTACGGAAAGACAAGGACCTCAACAGAACCCACAAGTGAAATTGATATATGTTGAAACTCTCGGAGGAGACCCTAGAGTCGTTGTTATCACTAGAGGAGGCATTGTTACAGGAGAAGACAGACTGATCCAAGGAAAGACTACAGAAGACTCTGGAATCAGAAAAGCTACAGAGAAAACAAAAATGTTTGATGCAAAGAAAGAAAGACAAATGTTTGAGGAGGAAAGACAATAATTCAGAGGAGACAAGGGTTCCTCATCAAAGACAAGACCAAAAATGAGAGAATATGGAATTCCTCTGGCATTTGATCAGTCTGCTTCGCCAAAAGAAGGAAAAGAGGTAAGAAATCTCATGGAATTTCTATATACTTGTATTAAGTTGATTTAGGATGAGAGTGTTCTCCAAGAACTACAAAATTTAATCAAACAGTATGAGCTAGGAAATATTGACCCCTTACTAAATAGGGAAGTACATCAAATTGGTAAGAAGAGAAGGAAAAATAAGGAATTACACTTGAATGCTCAAATAGGCAAATATGATATAGACTATGTTGTCCTCAACTTAGTGTCAGAGGTCAATGTCATGACGAAGCAAACTTGGGCACTGATGGGAAAACCTAGGCGGATCTATTCCCCTATCAAGCTTAGGATGGCTAATCAGCAGGCAGTAAGCCCCTTTGGCAGACTGGAACATGTCCCTATGGACATCAATGGAGTAAGAACATTTGCATATTTTGAGGTAATTGAGATAGTTGATGACATCTGCCCATACCCTGTGTTGTTAAGAATTGATTGGGATTTCAATAATTCCACTGTGGTTGATTTGAAGAAGAGACATATGTCTTTTTAAAGAGATGGCCTTAGGGTCATTGCACCTCTAGATCTAGATGAAGGTCAGTGATACACATAACCTATCAGAGAAGAAGACCACACATATGAACTGGAAAACATATACAAATTAAAAGCTAGACAACAAGATTACATTAATCCTACCACCAATGGGAACATAAGATGGTGAAGTGATAGCGCATGTTCATGAGACTCAAAAGAAGAACTGGAAAACTGGCAGAATAAGATGTACGAAGTATCTACAAGAAGATGTGCTAGATTAACCAAAGAAGTTTGTTGGATCAACACAACAGTAAGTAAATTACTTACCTTTGATGGTCTAAATCCTTTAGAAACCTTCTTGTCGAACTTTGAAGAAAGTGTACCAATGCAACAAAGATTGTTGGTGATGGATGAGGCCCTAAAAGCAATGCCAGCAAGATGGTGGGGGACACACAAAAACAACATTACAGAACGGGAAAAATGTCATACCTTGATGACAACACGGTTCTCAGCACAAGTAGAAGGCTATGAAGCTCGCTACACAGGTCGAAGTTGTACAAAGGACCATGTGTGGAGTTGCGAGGAAGCATGGAACAACATTCCCCAAGAACAGTGGGTACACAAATTCATCAACACACTATACACGACACCTATCAACTGGTACCTTCAAGCAGAGTTGCACCTCATCATTACAGATTGGAAAGGTACGACTCAGAATTTTGTAACCACCTTCTTATTTGAAAGTCAATATCCTTCAGTAGATCAAGCACTATAGATTGTCAAATAGAAATTATTTGAGGAGGCCTCTAGCCTCCCTTTGGAGCAAGACGAGGATGAATGGACTGTGCCTACCTACCCACCCATAAATTTAAATAAACCACACAAAATAAATAAATAAAATAATAATAAACACCCAAATTTATAAATTTGGGCCTGAAGGCCAAGCCACAAGCTCTAGCTCCACCTAACCTGCAAGCCAAGTATACATTTTGGTCTTAGTATATACACAAATCTATATATAATATATATAAAAAAAATATGCACGACATGAAACCAAAGAGATTGGTGTAAGGTTAAAAGATTAGAACAGAAGTACCTCCTTTTCGCGGCCATAGACATGGCTTCTTTACTCTTGTCCTCCCTCTTTTCCTTCCCATGTACTCAGAAACCTTCATGTACTTACTATCCCACTTATTCAGTGGCACCCCTCATGAGATTACAATAGAGAAGAGGTCTTACTTCAAGGAGAAGGCTGGTAGTTTGTATGGCCCCTGACGAAGAGAAAATGACAAAGCGCTCTCCCCTGGATTTCCCCCTTTTAAGTGAATTATCCTCACAGACAGCTTTTAGTCCATTTTATTTTTCGCTTCTCTGAAAACAAGTTATATTTTCAATTGGGGTTTCCTTCTACTGAGCTAAAAATAGATTTTCAGACTAGTCCTAAATTGCAATGCAAGCAGTTCATCTAAAATTCTCTGCAATACTCCTTTACATGTCTTGTAGGTTTAATTTTCTATTTACTTTGTATTTGTAACAACACTCTCTTTCTTTTTGTTGGATATAGTTGAGAGAAGTAAGACATGACAAAATTTGTAGTTCAAAATCTTGTGTTCTTAAATATAATTTTTATGGGGCTGGACTGCATAACACAGACTTCCGTAGGCTTAGCTTAGGTATGGGGTCCGAGGGATTTGTATTCTGGCATATTCATCCAAATATGCACCCAGCTGCATACTTTTTTTGATAACATGTTGCTTGAGTGGGACAGACTACAGTTACAGATTGGAACATTTGTAGATGGTTTTAACCTCACAAGTGAACCAAGACCCATTGACAATTGCCTAGTATATTTGATGGTCGGGAAGGGAAAAAATGACAGTGAGGCACAAGATTGGGATGGTAATCTGGTTGTTTACTCTCTGTATTGGCAGTTTATAATTCTGCATATATTCTTTTCACAACATTCTCTTTCTACTTTCCCAATAAAAAGGTTCTGTAAGCCGTATCCAATCTCTTATGAAGATTAAAACTTACATTTTTTATGAGTTCTGATTAAATTGAACTCTCAATTCTGGTTCTTCAAAAATAGGTCCAATAGACCAGCCAGATCTCAAAAAATGTTAAAAGTGAAATCGATCAACCAAACTGAATCATATCAACTTACCAAAATAATTTGGAACCCATAAGGCTGGTTGAGTATCTATATTATCCAAGTGACCCATTAAAAGAAAATACAAAACCAGTTCAGACATTTGCAAGGGATGAAAGAAGCATCATTACCAGTAATAAGCAAAAGTCCAGACTCCAGCTGCTTTAGGAAAATGACACGTTTTCCCTTAAAGCATCTAGCTAGAAGGATCAGAACAGTTTCGGGAGTAATGCTAGACCTGAGCTTGGTAGGCTTGGGCTTCCTCCTGTTAATGAGGGGCTTGGTAACATCTTCTGTAGGATAGAATTTGGGAGCTTTTTCATTGGCTTTGGGCACCTGTAGTTGTTTGGCATGCTGGGGAAAGTTGGCCCCATTCTTTTCCTTGAGAGCCCAAATACCTCTTTTGTGATACATTTTCGATTTGGAAAAACGCCCTACTCCCCTTATCAGTTCTTTGTTTCTTGAAACCCTCTGCTTCCCTGCCATGGTCATCTTTCCTCCTGCTGCTGCAACAATCTCTTCCTCCTAGTGGACAGCCTAATACTTGTCAACCTTACCAGTGAATCAAGGCTACATTGGTAGTTCTAGATATTTAGGATGGATATTCTAATGTTAACATTTTATGAATGAATATGTAGGTGTATAATAAATATAATACATAGACTTATTAAACATAGCTAGAATCCCAACAAGAAAATAGATATCTAACATTTCAATACCAGAATTAACCAAAAGTGACCACTAAAACCCTGCTTGGATGGAACTACAACCACCTGTTGTAACTCCTTGGCGATTCCCCAGATTCTCTTGCTAGCCAAGAGAGAACAGATTCAATAGTTCTTGCCTCCAATCAAAAAAAAAATTATGCGAGAGCAATTAGGGAGCTCATGCCAGATGCCCAACATACAGGAGCTGTTGTGGCCAAGGCCGATTAGAAAATGGAATACCAAGGAGCGCCTGCTTCTTGACCAGTGCAGCCTTTACAGTGGTTTCATTTTCAAATTCCAACCTTCTA